>JAMPIV010014874.1:0-30203 GCA_024509875.1 Oreohelix idahoensis
ATTGATGGGAATGTGAAGATGATGTATTGATGGATGTGAAGATGATTATTGATGGGGGAATGTGAAGGATGATTATTGATGGGATGTTGAAGATAATGTATTGATGGGGAATGTGAAGGATTAAATTTTTGATTTGGAATTTGAGATATTTTGTTGGGATTTGAGTGGGTTGCGTTATTGTATTATGTGCAAGGTTATTTGATTATGATGTAGATAGGTGTTTATATTAAAAAAACATTAGGTTGTTGTATGAGATGAGGGTTGTGGTATATGTCAGGGATGTTTTTTTGAAGTAGAGGGAGGGTGGGGATAGAGGTGTGTAGATTTAGGAAATGGGAGGGTGTGATAGAGTTGTATAGGGAAGGGAGAGGGAGGGTGGGGGAATAGAGGTGTTAGAGGGAAGGAGAGGGGAGGGTGGGTATAAGGGTTAGTTAGAGGGGAATAAAAGTAGAGGAAGGGAGAGGGGAGGTGGGATAGAGGGGAAGTAGAGGGAATGGAAGGTTGTAGTTTTGTATTTTTTTTTATAATGGAGGTGTGAGGTAAGTTATTTGTTGATGTGGGGGAAGGGGGGTGAGTATTAATTGATTGTTGGGGAAAATAGGATGTTTGTTGGTATGAGAATGGGGTTTGTTTTGTTTGAGGAATTGATGGGGTGTTGGTTATGTAGGGTTGTATGTAAGTTGTAGTAGTTGTGTGTTGGGGTGAAGTGTGTAGGTTGTAATATGTGTGTGTTTTTGTGTTGTATGTGTAATGTGTGTAGTGTGTAAGGGGGGAGTAAGAAATTTGAGGGGTTGTTGTGATATTGAGAGTAAGAGGGTAATATTTGAGGGTTTTTAAGGTGTGAGGAGGGAAGTGGAGGTTTGATTGTGATTGAGGTTATAGTATGTTTATTGGATTTATATGTGGTTTGTTGGATAGGGATTAAGTAGTGAGTTGTGGATTTGTGTTTTAGAATTTGGGTGGGTTAGAGGGTTTTGGGTTTGGATAGTGTAATTGGGGGGGTTTATAAGAGTATATTTAAAAGATTGGGTATTAGGTGGGGGGTATAGTGGGTGGGGGGTTTGAGGGAGTGGAAGGGTAGGAAGGTAGGAATGAGGATTTGGTGGTATAGGTATTTTGGTGGGATTTGGATAGGGGTATGAGTTGGATTGTATGTTGGTATGTTAGTTAGGATTGGGGAGTTGAGTACTCCTCATTTAGGGATAGGAATTGTAGATGGGTTGTGATGAATGATGGAGGGGTGTGAATAGTTTAATGAAGGCCTTTTTAGGGTAGATTTGGAGTTGAATGAGTGGGTTTATAGTTTGGTTTTCGTTTAAATGTTTTGATTCATAATTTGTCAGTAAAATGGGGGTGTTGGGATTCTTGATGGGTTTTTTGGTGATTAATGCTCATGTTTTAGTGTTTTGGTGTGTGGTTGTAGGTTTTAATGATTTTGGTTACTAATAGGGGTACCGTGTGATGGTTATGGAGTGAAAAGCTAGTGTTGAGGAGGTCGTATAAGTTTGGGTTTCATGGAACTACCAACTATCCATTATGTGGCTTATTCATTCTGTCAGTCTATCAGGCAGGGGGATACTATAACTCATACCATATATGTGTGTACATATTATTTTGTATTATTTGATTTTATAAAATGTTCCACAGTAGACACCTGTCTTGTCACTGATCCATAATCATGCATTTTCACGCATACATCTGAAAAACAAATTCATCTCACCTACAATAGGAATGTGGTAATTGTTATCCACAAATAGCCACATATCCTACAATTATCTGCAGGTTCATACTTGTCAACCAAAAGTCAGAGGTCAATGATCAAGAATTGCTCGAGATGATCAAATGCGAATGCGCCCCGGCAGTGTCTGGATTGGTAGAAGCAAGACCTACTGAAGCTGTACATCTCATATGAACACTGATTAACCCAACAGATGAGTGATATTTGTGACAATCGTGCAACCAAGAAGTGATAATTGTCAAGCAGAGTTTTGTGATGACAATTTGCGTGATAAACTAGTGAAAGTTATAAAGTGAATAAGACAGTGAAGAAGTCTATTACCCAACTAATTGGAAGAGTCTAAAGAAATGACATTTTAGTTTAACTTGCAAAAACTGTAATTGAATTCGCCAATTTGGTTTTGTATAAATATAACTTTTGTATCACCAGTCACACACAATCACCACAATTAGATAGATGTAAATAAAGAGGATATAAATTGTATTCACCAGCTTTATTCATTCAATATAGTTGATACTGAGTTTGGTTGAATTTTTTATTATATCACAGGTGGTCACATAGCGGAGGTGGCGCAGTAAGGTCTGACTGTTCTCTGAATATTTTCAGTCCAGATACTTTCACAGCCGTGACTATCGAGTGATACCAGTGTACTTCTCTGTCACTGGGACCTCACACATTCTGGAGAGAATACTATTTCTACTCTAGCACTATCATCTCACACATATAAAACCTTCCGCTACAGTGGGGGCTCGTCCGCGGGATATTCTCGTATATCCTGAGCCATCCTCTATCTAATACATCTATCTTTAGTCTATCTTGGGCCACCAATAGAAAAAAAAAAAAAAAAAAAAATTTTTTTTTGGGAAATTCTAGAACAAGATTTTTTTCTCAGTAACAGTACCTTAGAGTACTTAGTAAATATTGACTATCACAAGGTTGCACGATTAATTGTGTTGTCCATTTGATAATTATTTTAAGTAAGTTTAGGTAAGTTTTCATACCCTACTTAACTTAATATAATGGCTGACTTAGTGAAGTTCAGAACTGCGATCATGCAAATGGGAAAAGAGCTGGACTTGACAGGTGATGCTCTCGTCCAGTATGTCACAACTGAAGTGGACAAACATATGGATAGAGAGGAAAGGAAGCTGCAAGCAGAAGCTGAGAGAGAAGCCAAAAGACTAGAAGCTGAGAGAGAAGCCAAAAGAATGGAAGCTGAAGAAAAGAGGCTGCTGTTGGAAGTTGAGGCTCAAGCCAAGAAATTGGAGGCTGAAGAAAGAAGATTAACAGCTGAGGAAAGGAAGCTACAAGCTGATAGAGACCATGAACTGAGATTAAAAGAGCTTGAAATACAGGCAGTGGCTACTACTAATGGTAGTAGGTCATCTCATTCGGATACCAGCGCCAGCCAAAGCACCTCCATTGGAGCTATGAACTTCCACTTGGACCCATTTGTGGAGAAAGAAGAGGGAATAGAGGATTACCTTGACAGATATGAACGATTGGCCACTACTTATGGCCTAGAAAAAGAAAAGTGGAATTTGAAGTTGTCACAGGGATTGAGAGGAGTATCTTATAATGTCTACTTGAAGATGCAAAAAGAAGATCAGGAAAACTATGAAGCCTTGAAACAAGCATTGTTGTTGCGTTACGAACAAAACGCAGAAGCTTATAGAAGGCGATTTAGAACTGCTATGCTCCAGACAGGAGAAACATATCAGCAGTTCTCAGCAAGGTTGGAAAGTTACTTGCTGAGGTGGTGTCAGTTAGGAAACTTCAATCAGGATTTTGAAGGGATCAAGGAGATGATGTTGATAGAACAACTCCTGGAGTCCATGTCTCCTGAGACGAAGACATTCCTGGTAGAACATAAAAGAGAGAGATTAGATGAAATAATCATCTATGCAGAAAGTCACAAACTGGCTCACCCCCTGACTCAAGGAAACAAGAGGAAGCAGGGAGATAGTTTCAAGTCACCACAAAACCAAAACGAGTTTGAACAAAAGGACAATACAACCAAGAACAACCAAAGATATGACTACAAAGACAAGAACCCTCCAGGATATAACAATAAACCCTCACGAAGGGAAGAAAAATGGTGTAAGTTCTGCAAAATGAACAACCACAACACTGATAAATTGTGGAGAAAAAAACCTCTTCATCATGCTGCATGCTTACAGGTGAGGACTTCTGATAGGAAGGAACTGACGGTGATTCAGAATAGCCTCCATCACCCACCTACACAGGAGATAGTGACTGTGAATGGCAAACAAGTCACAGGAATGTATGACACAGGTTTGTCCTATGACGCAGTCGTGTGTGTGCATCTCTGGTGCGCCCTGAACAAATCACCACAGAAACAGTAGATATTCAAGGGCCACTAAAAGGAGCATTACCCCTCACTTTACCCATAGCAAAGATTCATGTCAGTTGTCGCTATGTGGAAGGGGAGATAAATGCAGCAGTGTTAGATGATCCCTTTTACCCCCTGATGTTGGGGCGTAGATATGTTTTCTTGGGAAACCCGGTGAAACCTATGGTTATGGCAGAAATCCAGACCAGGTCTGACTCCAGGAACATAGAGAGGGACACCAAATTAAAATTTGATTTGATTGAGATGAAAAAGGCTCAAGTAGCAGACAGCACATTGAAGCCTTGTTTTGGCAAAATGTCAAAAACACATAACAATCCAATCAAAGGAAATTTCTATATGGAACATGGACTCTTGCACAGGAAAGCTGGCAGAGGGACGAAAAGTCATGGTCAAATTGTTGTACCATCCACCTATAGAAATAAGGTTATAGGCTGGGGGCACATAACTTTGAGTGAACACCTGGGTAATGGTGCCACAAAACAAAGAATAGCCACCCAGTACTACTGGCCAGGTATTACGGAAGACATCAATTGGTATGTAAATTCCTGTCCAGAGTGCACTCATGTAGATTCAGAAAGTCGGCGGAAGAGTCTTCAAAAGTCTACAAGCAAACCAGCCATCATGGGTACTCCCGAGATTTGCACTGGAGGGGAAAGGAAACATCCCACACAGGTTGAATTTCAGTCTGAAACCCATGCACTGGAAGAAAAGAACAAATCACGTAGCCAAAATCAAACACCTACGAATTTGCGAGGGAAAACCGCAACCAACTATCAACGAAAAGAGGGCGGTAAACTTCAAGGGAAACCTACCGACCCCATTTCACCAGCGGTAAGGGCCTGGATGAAAAGCCGAACTGGGAAAAGAGAGATAGCGAAGGATAAATCTATATCCATGAAAACAAAATGTAGGACCAGATTTTCTTAGTCGACACCCAACTGAGATAGAACGAGAGTAAGAAGAACATTAACTACGGCAAAGCTTACAGTTGTTAGCTGTAGAAATCTACAGCTTAAAAGAGAGGGAGGCTCTGTCGCATGTTACGCATTGCCTAGTTAAATGTTTGAAGACCGAAAAGTGGGACACCAGTGTGCTGACCTGAACAAAGGATGCAGGGGTATTTTCCTGTGTGTATCTAGGGCAGCCAATCAGAGAAGGGGTTTCCCACGGTCAGATAGAATGACTTCGGCGAGTGTATAAGGAAGAATAAATCGTCCGAAATCATGGTTAGAATTAGACATCGGGAAGGAGAACGGAATGACAGACAAGGATGAGAATGGTCTCCTTTTGACGGGAATATCTTCATTTATGTATAGGTACAAGGAAATCAGAAGGGAGTAAGTAGTTGTGAAGAATTTCACAAGAATAGTGTCCGTGCATTGAGAAATCCTGTGTTTTTCCTATTTATAATTCAATATAAAATCGTTAACACGACAGATATAGGAAAACAACATATGGATATAAAGGTCAACTCATGGAGAACGGAAATATATAACTCCAAAGGCTTGAACTGGGAAAGGTGAAATGCACGAGACCAAGGTTTGAAACACCTCTAGCACAAACCCCCCGAAGTTACAACTTTTTTGGGAAGTTTGCTGGAGTTGCGAGCCTTGTTTCCTGTACGTCCGGTAGCTGCATATATAAGGGCGGACGTAAATGATTTCAAATTCACTTGTACAGCGAGGCAAGACAGAAGGACAACGGCTGGAGAGAGAGAAACGTGTCACGGCCAATATCTTGTTATTTGCAGCCAGGCAGTTCTGTTACTCCACTAAAGCCAGTCTTTACTGATCTTAATTAGATCCTGCGAGGGTATGTAAAGTTACTATGTAAAATAATACAGTAATTACAACTTTATTTCAGGATTTGTTTAATCTTTATGTTATGAAAGTATCATGCATATTAATTGATTACTTGATAGGATTGTTGAAGATTGGAACCCGAAATATAACCACCGTGACCGAGTCCGTATCAGGGCTAGCACAATCATTATCAGGGCTTATTCATTCTGTCATCAAGTTACTGCACTTTACAGAGCTAACGTGTCAGGCAGGGGGATACTATAACCTCATACCATATATGTGTGTACATATTATTTTGTATTATTTGATTTTATAAAATGTTCCACAGTAGACACCTGTCTTGTCACTGATCCATAATCATGCATTTTCACGCATACATCTGAAAACAAATTCATCTCACCTACAATAGGAATGTGGTAATTGTTATCCACAAATAGCCACATATCCTACAATTATCTGCAGGTTCATACTTGTCAACCAAAAGTCAGAGGTCAATGATCAAGAATTGCTCGATGATCAATGCGAATCGCCCCGGCAGTGTCTGGATTGGTAGAAGCAAGACCTACTGAAGCTGTACATCTCATATGAACACTGATTAACCTAACAGATGAGTGATATTTGTGACAATCGTGCAACCAAGAAGTGATAATTGTCAAGCAGAGTTTTGTGATGACAATTTGCGTGATAAACTAGTGAAAGTTATAAAGTGAATAAGACAGTGAAGAAGTCTATTACCCAACTAATTGGAAGAGTCTAAAGAAATGACATTTTAGTTTAACTTGCAAAAACTGTAATTGAATTCGCCAATTTGGTTTTGTATAAATATAACTTTTGTATCACCAGTCACACACAATCACCACAATTAGATAGATGTAAATAAAGAGGATATAAATTGTATTCACCAGCTTTATTCATTCAATATAGTTGATACTGAGTTTGGTTGAATTTTTATTATATCACAGGTGGTCACATAGCGGAGGTGGCGCAGTAAGGTCTGACTGTTCTCTGAATATTTTCAGTCCAGATACTTTCACAGCCGTGACTATCGAGTGATACCAGTGTACTTCTCTGTCACTGGGACCTCACACATTCTGGAGAGAATACTATTTCTACTCTAGCACTATCATCTCACACATATAAAACCTTCCGCTACAACTCTGATAGACTCTTTCCTGTCTCTTGTCTTGATGGTGCACTCTGGTAGACTCTTTCCTGTCTCTTGTCTTGATGGTGCACTCTGGTAGACTCTTTCCTGTCTCTTGTCTTGATGGTACACTCTGATAGACTCTTTCCTGTCTCTTGTCTTGATGGTACACTCTGATAGACTCTTTCCTGTCTCTTGTCTTGATGGTACACTCTGATAGACTCTTTCATGTCTCTTGTCTTGATGGTACACTCTGATAGACTCTTTCTTGTCCATCTCTTGATGTTATCTTCCCACTTATAGCGCTGTCTTCCTCTTGCACGTTTGCCTTCAACTCTGCCTTCTATTATGGTCTTCAGTAAGGTGTTATGTCTTTTTACATGGCCAAAATATTTTAGCTGTCTAATTTTTATCTCCTTCATTAATTCTCTTTTCATTCCTAGGTTTTCTATGACCTCTTTATTTGTTTTCTTCTTCTCCCATGAGACGTACCACATTCTTCCATATATCCACATCTCAAAGTACTCAGCTCTTTATTCTACTTGCTTGTTCATTGTCCATGTTTGTACACTATACAGTAATGACGAATTAATATATAGCATTTAAAAATCTCAGTTTGAATTTGTGAGTTAGGTACTCAAGGACCTGCACTAGAATTCAGACAAGTCCCTCCCTCCCTCCAACTTTCTCTCTCTCGTTCTCTTTCTTTCTCGCTGTCTCTCTCTCTCTCCTTCTCTCTCTCTCTCTCTCTCTCTCTCTCTCTCTCTCTCTCTCTCTCTCTCTCTCTCTCTCTCTCTCTCTCTCTCCTGGCAGTTCTCTGATTTAACCGACAGGCTTCTGTCTGCGATGAAAGGAGCGAGCCTCGCCAGAAGTAGACAAATCACGAGAATAAAACAAACCATTTAACATGCATGCTTGTAACTGAGGCTTACGTAAGGTAACCCTGGAAACCACCCGTGTTTGTGGTGTATGGTTCATTTGTAAAAGTGACTCTGCAACCATTAAAGAAAAAAAATAAAAATTATTCACCAAATATGATCCATAACGCACAGACAAACCAGTGGTTTAAACCAGTAATCCGGGGGTCATTACACCTAAGGGGCTGTAAGGGAAAAGGTGGCGACAAGGGGGGCGGGGCATTAAGTAGTAAGGGGGAGTTGAGAACTGGTCAGGCTAAATTCAACAATAGTACTTAATATAACGCTTACGTGTAAACGCTTTTTGATTGTACATGGCTCTGGCGTGAGCGCTTAAAACGAGAACGTAGCCTGTGTGGTGAGATATCCGTGATACACCCCGCCCAAATAAAGAAATACTACAGCGTTTGAACGTTTTCCACGCCATAAAAACAAATCAAGTGCAAAAATATTTAACTAACGATTTGAAATTTTGTCACTACGCCAAGTAAATTTACCACCCAGCCCGACATCCGTACCCTACCCCTCTTAGTGTTTATGAACGAACGTCGAGAAAATTGGAAAATATTTGAATATTTCCACTATTACGTTAGAAAACCTGCCAATAAATTCTAGGTTTGACCTTGGTTTGAAGGCCAATACTACTAGATTTGAAAATAAACAGTTAGAAAATCTATTAACTCTTTAACCCCTAAGAGCCAGTATACTGTACTTCCTGCTAGACCCATTTGGCCCAATCAGCAGTATACTGGCTTTCGTATCTCTTGATCCTTTCTAGGGCTGTTTTATAATTTTGACAACTCAAAAATGCTATTTTCTTAAAGTATAGCCATCCATTATGGACTTTTGTTATTTATGAATATGAACATTAAAAAAAAATTATTTCCGAACAAAAACAATAAAAACATACTGGTATGGCCATTTTTGTTTGGGCCAAACCCACTTTTTTGCTTGGGACTGAAAGAGTTAATAACTATAGCCTTAGCGACGGTTACTAGGGCCATCGCAAAATGCACTAATGCAAACGCGTGGCTAAGATTTGAATCTTTGGTCTGCAAGCGGGCAAGTCCCGCCCTTAAACACCCACTTTTTCTATACCCGTACCAATTTCTAGGAACGAATGCTAGACATTTGGCGAAAACCAATATTGTCGCCTCGCCTTGTAGGAAAAAGGGGAGAGACAGGGTGGATGAAAATTCAAATCCGATTTTATCGGTGTGTTTTGTAAAGTTATAAATGGCGTTTCTTGTAAAAATAAAAGGCATATATTGCAGGTAGCGCAAATATTAATAAATAAACTACCCTAAAACAATTCCCTTATATAAAGTATCTTGTCTTAGCGAAGTATTTAGTTGAGTTTGGGGTAAAAACAATTAATCACAAGATAATTACATAGATGAAAACGAAGATAAATCATTAAAAGAAGTCCAGATATAAAGATAGAGACAGTTGTCTGTTTAATAATCACTTTCCATTTTGAAAATCGGCCCATTAATGACGAAGATATTGTAGAAAATAAAATTTGGACAGACAGACTTTCACGCTGATAACTGCTCAATTTTGAAAGGCGTCGAGAAAGTTACATTTTCTAAACGCAGTTTTGATTGGTTGACTGTAGTTTAAGAGGGGGATAACATTAGTAAATCTGCCGGCCTCAGCGCCATTTGCCCAAAACTGTTAACACAGCCAGCTTGAGAGCAGTAGCAAAGCGTTCAGGTTGAATGCATTTTGCCATCTGGACGATAGCGGTCTGAACTATGCCCATTAACCGCCAGTCAAGCTTGTGATTTTGTGTTTTATTCTGTTATCTGCGGTAAGATAAATAACCTTATTGATATATTTATTTGTATGTAGAGGCAGACCCAGATAGGGCGCCCAAACATTTGTGTTGTACTACATTGCAAAATGGAAGTGAAAACGACAACCCCAGTAAAGGGAATGCCTAAGCAGAATCAGAGAGAAAGAAACTTAAAGTTTGTTTTGAATATTGTCACAATAATATTACGACTGTAAGTCCATAAGCCACTAGCAGCCTTCTGCAGGGCCTTAGTGTTTACCCAGAGACATGAAAACTCACATAGAATGATGAACCAAAAGTTGTCACAGGTTAATAGAAGGAGAGTGTACCCCAGCTGATGATATTGAAGACAAAAAAGATTGAAGTGACAGTGGCGTTGTAGCCATATGGGGAGAAGAATGTAAATACTGGTAAAAACTGTCATACCAACTAAGGTGGATGAAATGGGTTGTCGTGAAGAGCTGACTCTCTTTGTTTTGAATGTATCATGTTTTAACTTGTGGAATGATAGTATAAATATGATGTAAAGAAGGGCCATAACCTTCTCTTTCAGGGTTATTTGGTACACTTACCAAGTACCAGAACTCCTGGCAAAGCAGAACCTGTGTGCGAGGTGAAAGCTGTTTTACACTACTGCCAGCTCCCTGCCACATCTACTTCCAGGAAGGGTGAAAGAACTGTCTTTGTATTGAATCCTCAAGAGGGCGGCCGTAAGGAGGGCCGTAAGTGGAGGCCAGCCCCTCCACCATGCAAAGGCACAACAGGCCAATCACCTGTTTGCTTTAAATCATGATTACGCAAACTACAAGAGAGAAAACCGGACTGATTCTAAAGGCGACGAACTGGAACGGACTACGGACTACGACTTATGGAACTTGGAACACAAGAAGTATAAATGGGAAGGAAGAGGAGCTGGTGGAAGAGATGAGGAAAGCAAAACTAGAAATCCTGGCTATAACGGAAACGAAGAAAAAAGGACAAGGAGTCATGGATCTCGATGGCAACACGTTGCTCTACAGTGGTGTACCCATATCTGAAAGAGCTAAAGGGGGCGTGGGTTTGTATTGTGGCAAAGAACCAAAGGGAAAATATCAAAGGATGGAACTTTATTTCGGAACGCCTTATGGTCCTAAAACTAAAAGAAGGAGAAACCATAGTCAACCTGGTCATAGTGTATGGGCCAAATGAGGATGAGAGAGCAGAGGTCAAGGAGGAATTCTTCGAGCTGCTTCAAAGGACAGTGGATGACTGCCTAGATGAAGTTATTATGCTCGGAGATTTTAATGCCAGAGTTGGAAATGACCATGCTAGATGGGGTGGAGTTATCGGAAGATATGGAGAAGATACTCTCAATGACAATAGAAAGCGACTCCTCAGATTCTGCAGTGAGCAGAATCTGATCATTACAAACACAAAGTTCCCCCATAAGCGCATACATGCATACACTAGATGTGAACCAACCAAGAATGAGAAGTCAGTGATCGACTATGCCATTGTTCGGAGAAGCTCATTCAGATATGTCCGAGATGCAAGAGTCTGGAGGGGGCCAGAGATTGGAAGTGATCACTACCTGCTAACAATCAAACGAACAACTGAAAGAGTTGCTCAGCCTAGGAACTGCCCAACATCACGCAAGGAAACCAAGTAAACGAGCAGGAGAAATGAGCATTAGGACCTACAAGCTGAGAGAGCCAGAAATTAAGACCAGATATCAGGGGCTTATTGCTACAGCAGTGAGCAACACAGAAGAACGAACTGATGACTTGGAAACCCTCTGGAATAAATTCAAGGATATCATAAAGACAGCTGCTGCAGAAGCATGCGGTGAAGTCCGACTTGGGAACCAGAGAAAGAGGACACCTTGGTGGACAGAGGAAGTCAAAGAGAAAATAAGAGAGAAGAAAATGGCATGGAAACAATACTTAGGAGCTAAAAACACAACAGGACAAATGGAAAAATATAGAGAATATGTGACACTCAGAACAGAAGCAAAGAACTAAGTGCTAGCAGCAAAACAGAAGTCCTGGGAAGAATTTGGAGAAAAGCTAGAAAAAGATGCACAAGAAAACCAGAAATTGTTCTATAAGACCCTAAAGAACATGAGGAAGAAAAACAATGCCCTCTCAAATTTATAAAGGACAAGCAAGGCAAATTGCTTACTGCCCCGAAGGAAGTAATGGAAAGATGGAAAGAATATTTCTCAGAACTCCTGGATGGTGAGCATGATGAAGCATCAGAAATGATAACCACTGACACAGAAGAGAAAACCAATGATGGTGAAGATGACATAAAGATGGAAGAACTGAGGGCAGCACTAGAGCAAATCAAGATGGGCAAAGCAGCAGGGCATGATGGTATAACACCAGAAATGGTTAAGTACATGGGAGCATCAGGCGACCTATTACTCTTAAAGGTCCTACAGGCAGCATGGTGCAACAAGACCATACCAAAGGATTGGGAGCTTGCCATCATAACACCAATTTTCAAAAAGGGTGACAATCGACAATGTGGAAACCATAGAGGCATATCCCTTCTCAGTGTCCCTGGTAAAATCTACTCTAGAATCCTAGAGCAGAGACTCCGACGCCTAGCTGAGCCACAATTGGATGAGGTCCTGTGCGGATTCCGAGCAAACCGAAGTACTCAAGACCTAATCTTCACACTCAGACAGCTGAGTGAAAAGGCCCTTGAGTATAAGAGTGAGATCCATCTCTAAAACAAAATCCATGGTGATATAACGAGAAGAAAGAAAACATCAGATTAAGTTGGGAGAACAGGTCCTGGAGCAGGTCGACCACTTTAAATATCTCGGAGCTATTATAGACCGAAAGGGAGGCATCAAAGAAGAGTTGGCCACTCGGAAAGCAGCGGCTGGGAGACTTTTTCAGGCCATAAATCGTGGATTCCTCAGCAAGAAAGAGGTTGGTAAGAAAACGAAGATGGCTGTATACCGCTCCACCTATGTCCCAGTCTCGACATATGGATGCGAGTCGTGGGCAATGACTACAACCCACAAAAGCCAGATCCAAACCTCAGAAATGAGGTATCTGAGGAAAGTGGTTGAAGTAACAAGAAGAGACATGGTCCGCAACCAGACGATCCGTCAAGGCCTAAAATCCCATCCGCTGCAGACCCAAATAGAACAGTCCCAACTAAGATGGTTTGGCCATGTCTGCAGAATGGGAGAAGATCGGCTACCACGACAAGCATGGGAAACAAAGAGCCAGGGATCCAGACCTCCAGGACGACCCAGAGTCCGCTGGGAGGACAACATTAGACAATCTTTGAAGGACCGAGGACTAGAATGGAACCAGGCCAGGAAGAAGACAGCTGATAGAATGGTCTGGCGCTCTCTCTTCCAAACCTCTACACCTCACGGTAGAAGGGGAACGACTAAGTAAGTAAGTAAGAAAAGAAATAAAGAGGGGATGATGAGAAAACCCAACCCTCCATCTAGTAACCAGTGTTAATATTAGTCAGTGGGGATACAAACACCTTATTTAATTTAGAATTACTTTGTATGGACAAATTGTCTACTTTATTTATTTGTAGTAATGTACAAACACAAATTTCTTTTAAATTGACAGTCCGGATCCAGAAAATTTAGGATCAAGACGATTAAATTGTAATATAGTATTATTACCAAAATTTCCAACAGAGTCTTACTCATTTTGATATTATTGAGTTATAGTTGTGTTTGTTGAATTACAGCATCACTACACTTGCATTACCCTAGACACGTAGTCAATTAACATACATCATAAAAATATATCCCGAGTGAGATCTGAGGGAGGTAGCGGATAGGTACCCTGAGAACACAACATCAACTATTAGACTCAGGGACGTACACAGCTTGACCTCACTCGGTGTACTCTTAGGTGGATGAACACCCCTAACCTCTCATAACACAACAGCCTGCATAAACTCTAACTCACCGCACCTCCCTATCGTTGCTCGTCCCAGTTTCTCATACACCTTAAAAAGGACCCTGATACCATCACAAGAACAGCTATGCTATGGACCCCCGAGGGAAAGCGAAAGAGAGGCCGACCAAAAACAACTTGGCGGAGAACTGTGGAAGCTGAAATGCAAAGAATGAACCACAGTTGGGGCACTGTACGAAGGATGGCCGCCGACCGAGCAAAGTGGAATCAATTTGTTGCTGCCCTACAAGACGCCACCAGGCGTGATGGCCGCTGACTGCTTTGATGGTTGGCGGTTATGGATCGAAGAAGAAGAAGATTTAGAAAAAGGACACAAGAAATGAAAATAAACTATATACACTGCCAATTTTCTCGTCATTGTTAAAATGAAACCATTTTGCCTCATTGTGTTTTGGCAAGGCAGTCATTTGTGTGCAGGTGGGGATGATTCGTTATTTTGAATTACTGTTCTAATAAATAAATAGTTTAAAATATAGTCTTCGAAAGCCACATATTCATTTATTCACACACATACCATACTTACACATATAACTCCGTATAAGTGCATAATTTTATGCTATATCACTAGTAAAAAAAAAAAATTGTAGTCGGAATCGGACTTCTAAAACTGTCGGAGTCAGAAAATTTTAGGCCGATTTCAGAACCCCGATTCATACTCCCCAATGTCGACCAACAGTCTTTGGTCGGAAAAGGCCAGGCATTCAACCTTAAAGAAGTGTCTGTTCAAAATATGAGTAATTTCCCCTGTGTATTAAAAGTTCATTCATTTCTTATTTCCCTTTACGTTCTAAATGCCGAACGGAGCCACCACTGCTGCTAAGGCACCTTGCAAGTCTGGCAGCAGTAGATTTTGTGGCAGCTTTACAGGAGGCTGTATATTCATGATGTCATTTTTGCTTTTGGTTCATGACAACAAATTAGGACCATAGTTCTCGTCGTGCCAGTTCATGTCAGTGCTTATATACTGGTCAAATTGTCTCATAGCAGGTACTGTCGTAGTGGAGTGAAGTGTTAGAGACTTCTATACTAGGTCCAGCATCAGGAGGTGGGGGTGACCAGTTCCCTTCCTCGCTGCTTTTTCCTTGCCTAACTCAAGAACTGTAAAACTTAGATACCCATTTACAGCTGGGTAGACTGGAGCGTGCCAGTATCGTGAATCGAAACTGGCACCTTTGCCGCGAGAGAACAACGCTCTAACCAATGTCAATCGGAGACTTTATATACTGGTATGGGACCGTTTATTTGGCATCCTTAAGACCCGAGGGTTGCCGGATAGGGGATTTTTTTTCTGAACTTCATGTAGCCACTTTAAAAAAAATGATCATAAACAAAACACACAGAAATACAAGACAATAAGAAATAAATATTTATTGAGCACAGTTGATTCACATCAATTCCCTGGCACCACCAGAGGAAATATCTTGACAGTTTTGGAAAGATGTAGCTGATGTGATGGACACATAAGAAGTTGAAGGCTGATGTTCAGGTGTAGATGTTGTAGATGTACCTGAAGAGGGTTACTTAGAAGCCAATTACTGAAACATGTCTTGTCATCTAAGTTGTTTTATGCATTTTAGTCTTTCTTCTATCAGCATGTCTTGAATCTAAGACATCATGACAGTATTTTGGCGGACTGGCCACCCTGATGTTTTTCAGCAGTGTTTTTTGACAGAATGGTTATGGGTATATGTGAATATGGCCGTTAAACGTACTAAAAATGTAAGCGAAAATCACGAAAATACAAGCCTTCACAATCGAATGAACTGAAAACAGCCGCACAACAGTGGCGCCACCACGAACAAAGCGAAAGGCCAGAGGAATTACTTGGCGCGCATTTTACTTATTACAATTTTCCGGTTTTCGGAACGTTTCGGATACTGTGTTGCCTGATAAATGGTCTCACGCTATATACATACATGTAGTTTATGTGACATTAGGAAACTTTCATAGGTAAATTTAGCTGTACGCAGTTTTGATTTGATGCCATGTCGTAATATGCCACGTTGTTGGATAATTTGGTTTTTGGTTTCTTCTTCTTCTTCCTCGTTCGCCCTCAGACCTCCACATTTATGACTCTAATAAAGGCAGTAGTTAACCCAAGGCTCCCAACATCTCCAAACAGTTTTTCGTTGACAGAAGTGGGTTGTTGCCATATGCTACTCCGTTCATTACTGTAGGTTGGGCAGTATTGCAGCAGGTGTTCGACTGTCATTGTGCTGGTACCGCAGGTGCAGAGATCTGTTGCACCAATTTTGTATTTGTGGTACAGATGGTATCTCAATCTGTTGTGACCAGTGCGTAGCCGAAAAATGATGACCTGTTCTTTTCTGGATAGTTGATGATATGCATCATTTTTCAAATGTCCCGGGTGCTCTCTTTCCCATTTGGACTTGAATGTAGCCTTTATAGTAGTAGTCTTTGCCGTTGCGTAAGTTGTCTCTATATCATTTTGTTGTAAGGCACCTCCTTCCTTAGCAAGTCTATCTGCCTCCTCATTTCCTGGTATGTTGCAATGGGCTGGTATCCACTGGATAGTGCACTTCTTGAAGCATTCGGCTAGTCTTTCAAGGGAGATTATCAGATCTTTCAATCCTTTAGTTTGGTGGCTCTTCAGCGCTGATATTATTGAGAGGGCATCTGAAAAGATTACTATCTGTTTTTCTGCCTGTGCTTTGCATTCAATAAGAGTTTCAGCTGCCTGTTTCAGGGCTTCTGCTTCAGCACAGAAGTTATTGCAGTATTTTCCAGTGGCAATTGCCATAGAGTGAATTCTATTCTTTAATTTTATGAGGATGCCGGCACCCCCATTTTCAACTGCATTTGTTGCCGAACCATCAGTATATGCATGTGTCCAAAGCTTTGCTGGAAATGTTTGGTCAATATACTTGGTTGCTATACACTTTCTTTGTTTTTTCTGTCTGTGTTCCCTTACCTTCAATGCCTGGAATATCAGATTTTAACTTAGGAAAGCAACTTATTTTCCACAGTGGGATAGTTGAGCTTGTTTGGATTTTCTTTGCAACTGAGCTTGCTAGTATGGTATTATTGTTAATTTTTTCTTTTGCTTGGGCGACAAAGTTAGTTCGCTTGAGCCTGCCTCTTCCTAGCCTATTCATTCTTTGGTACATGTGGTGTCCTTCGAGCCTCTTAAATTTTTCAGCTTGTTTTTAGACTCTGCTGTCACGTCTATCCTCCATTGAATGTAGCCCTGTGATGTTTTCCATATGGTTGATTTGTGTAGACTTTAGGGCCCCTGTTATAATACGTGCTGCTTGGTTTTGGAGTCTGTTTACTCTGTCAAAATTTGACTTTGCTGCCGTCGACCAAGCTGTGATGCCATATTCCATAGCAGGTCTGACTCTGCCTGTGTACAGCTTTTTGAGGATATTCTCATCAGCACCCCATGTGGTACCTGCTAACTTTTTCATGATGGCCATGCGAAGTTTTGCCCTTAGCTGTATTTTGTTAATCTGTGATTTCCATGTCATTCGGCGGTCTAGTGTGATTCCTAAGTATGTTGGTGTTTCATCTTCTCGTACTGCCTGCCCATTTAGTTGCAGCTTTGCTTGCTGTGGTTTATTTGACAAGGTAAAAATAGTGTGTGTAGTTTTTTTAAGAAAGTCACTTCCCGTTTCTACATCTTGTCTCTGACGTTGTTCCCATGTGGTGTTGCATCATTCCAGCTGCCTCCCCCACCACCGCTAGTTCAGCGACCACTACTAACACGGCTGGCGTCGGAAGAGGACGAAGCACCATTATCACCGCCACCACCCATCGGCTGGAACTCGCATCCTGGACTCGCTCCAGTAATTTCTAATACCCTCAAAGTGCATATCCCTTTTCATTTTTTTCTCCATGTATTCCTTATTTGAGTGTCCTTGTTTGTGTGTGTGTGTTTTCTACCCCAGCTTTGTCCTTGTGCTAGTACTTTGTGTTTTCAGTTTATTGCTGACTATTTATTTAAATATTTTTTTTAGCGTAGTAGATTCAGCTATTTTCAGTTTATGCTAGAGCAGTGGTTCTCAACCTGTGGTCCGCGTACCACTCATGGTCCGCGTACCACTCATGGTCCGCGTACCACTCATGGTCCGAGGCTGCGTTATCGATTTGGTATTAAGTGCTTTAATTTTGCTCTGATCCTCCCTACGTTTTTAGTGCTATAACAACAAAACACAGAAACCATTTGCAAGTAGAACCAGCTTTGAGACTGTCTTTAACTTCTGTGAAGCCTAATATTGAAAATCTAGTGCACAAGGCTCCCACTGGATATTTTGTAATGTTAACTATTGAATTGTTGAATATATAGTATTTAACCAGTATGTATGTAACCAATAAATTGTGTGTATAATTTATTTTTCATTACTACAACATTACAATTTCCTTATCATCTGGCAAATAATTAACAACTTGTGTTATTGAATATAGGCATATTCATCCATTGAATAATAACAGTAAAGTGTTTATGGCATTGCGATATTACATATATGCTGGTGTTCCGCAACTTATATGTAGGCGGAAAAGTGGTCCTTTGTTGGAAAAAAGATTGAGAACCACTGTGATAGACTGCATGTCGTAAATTTATTTTGAGAGAAAGAGTCTTAGAAATAGTAGTCCGGTTTAGAGTGTAGACTGATGATGAAAGGCTCAGTGATAGGAAAAGGTTAGCGAATGAATATGATGCTCCACGGAGTGCTGGAGGAGAGTAAAGACAGACTTATTTACGACAAATCGTTTCTCTCAATCTTCTCTTCCACTCTCCTGGTCAAACAATTATTTGCCAGTTTTCCAGACACACAGACGACGTGGATACAAGTATCTTAAACAAATATGAGGGATTTGGGCCTTGGTAGTCCACCACACAGTACTATATATGTTTATGCTGTTTATTAGCATTTAAACTCAATCACAACATCCAACAGGTTACATAAAAGTTATCATAAGTACAGAAAATACAATTAGCAAGGTGAGGAGGGGAGTAAAGAAGATTGGTATCGACTAAGCCCTTCCCGCTTATTAGACAAAGGTAAACCCCATCCCAAGATAGATAGTTACCAGGAACATAGGTAATGTAACCTAACAATGAAGTTAATTACTCTGAAAGAGGGGTTACAATCTTAGGTATGGTGGTAGACTAAAATACTGTTATCCCAATTGTGTCTTCCCTTTACTAAGCAAAGAAAAGAAAAAGGGGGGGGGGGATGGAACAGAGTTAACAAATTATCCCACTTAAAGGAACAATGCCGGGAATACAGAAAAACGTATTACCCGGTAGGCAAGTTAACAAGGGTTTTGCACAAAATAAATCTCCTGTCATTCATACACTCTGTGAGGATCCACACTCATATACACCATACACTTACCGATTGCAGCATCAGACAATCCATAGCATGATATACACAGTAATTAAACTCTCTACAGGTGAAAACTGTCTAGTCCTTCTATGTCCCGCCCCAGATAATGCGAGGTTTCACTGAGAGCAAATATTCCCGCTTATCGCCGGACTTGAAGTTCTAAGAGTTCTTGTGTTTTTATTATAAAGAAACGAGTCTATGGGATGGCACTGACGCAGTTCGACATAGGGGTGAAAAATGAGGTGATGGTATAATCCTTCAGTGTGTGATGATAGCCACTGACCGGTAAAGTTTTTAATCCAGTGAGGAAAAACTAGGCTCGGTCTCAGTCAGGTAAATCGGTATCCTCTCACATTTAGAGCCGTACATAAATTATTGCTACTGGCACTGTTCATCTTCCAGTTTATCTCACAGATTGAAATTTAAATTTGATGATAATATTTAAATGATCTTGGGTAGGCTTTCTTTCATGTAATTATGATAGCTAGGCCGCACCGAACCACCACAAGATTAAATTTATAAAAAATGTCTCATCAAAACTGTCTGGAAGTTTAGGAACCGAGTATGGAAACTCTCTGTATGATTTATTAATGATGCTGGGATTGCAAAGGTGATCATTCTAGAGAAAAAGATATAAAACCCATGACAATCATAATCATACTTCAAAAATCAAATAATATTCTTAACGCGCGATAAATTTACCGTTAAGGCTATTATATATATACTCGCGTATTTAATTATGTATTTAAGAAAACACGTCACGAGTCTAATGGTTAAAATACACATCTTGATATATATGACTTAACTAAATTTATTAATTATAAATTCCTTCGCGACTTTAAAAGTTACTTTAACATTTAAACATCTATTATTTTTGGAAATGTTATAATAGATATATCATTACATTTACCACTGGAACTTTTGGGATGAGTTTAATAATTAAATAGATTAAATAAACACAAAATCCAGTGAAATAAAATGAAAGCACTAGACCACTAATCTTAAAAAATCTCTGGCATTGAATGATAGCCTGGCTTTCTAGTGGTCTGTATATATTTAAAATTGAGTTTCAGTTGAGTGGGACATGATAGACTTGACACCTTTTTAGATCTCAGGGGACTTTAGGGAATCTGACCGACAGAATAAAGTTTCGTTGCCTCCGATTCGTCTTAGATCGGTTCAGCTCTTAACATAGAGGTGCGAAGATTCCGCCAGGGAACTTGCGTCTCGTTTCCGGGACCACTACTGCTTTTGATGTCTCCCGCTCAACGTTCCTGAAACCACTTCCGTGTCTGTTTGATCCTGGTTGCTCCTATCTGTTTGATGTAGGCAACGCCCATCACTGGCCAAGTTAGTGAAAATAACTTCATATGATTGCTCCAGCGATGTCCGTGGGCGTGATTTAATCTCTCCTTAAATCAATGCGATGACCAGAATGAACGGTAGATAAACTGTCCACATATTAATCAGCCAACGTGTTGGCCATCTGCGTGGAACGGTTGCATAGCTAATGAGTCCAGGTGAAAATAAATTCCCGTTTGATGAAGAGTTACCAAAATTATTCGGGGGCTCTGGTGCTAACGAAGGGGTCGCTACAAAGGTTCGTGCTACAACGATTCAGGGCCAGCTGAGTTTGTCTGTGACAATCGTCCCCTCTTTTGAGACATGAAAACATATTTTCAAGTTTAATTTCTGACAATGAAGCTGCCCTGATCGGTAGCTTTAGGGTGATTGGTATCTTCAACTTCTTCCTCTTCGTCCGTAGTCCAGTTTCTACTCAGGAAATCCGCCCCGACATTCTGTCTTCCCGGAATGTATTCCACTTTGAAAGAATAAACGCTTAATAGAAGGGCCCACCGCATGATCCTTGCGTTAAATTCTTTATTGGCACCAAGAAATGCTAACGGAGCATGGTCTGTTTGCACCGTAAAAGATGTACCATAGAGAAACTCATGATGCCGTCTGATACCATCAATCAGAGCGAGGCATTCTCTTTCGACTACGATGTAGTTCCGTTCAGCTTTATTTAATTTCCAACTGCCATAGGCAACTGGAAATAGCATGTTCGGGTTACTGTCATCGGCTTGAAGCAGTGTTGACTTGATGCCCTGACCTGATGCGTCGACCCGCAGTACAAAAGGTTTCTTGAGGTCAGGCAACCTCAAAATGGGGTATTGTGGTAAAGTGGGATGTTATAAATATTTATAGGGGACTTAGTGTACTGACTGAGATCAGCTGTGAAGGTATCTGTATCTAATAGGTGTAGTGTTTTACAGATAACCTTACTTGCTACCACATTATACCTCAGTCAGAATTATTCTGGAATATTGTGATGACTACGTTAAATGTCTAGGGTTATGTAAATGATCAACTGTAAGTCACAACAACAACAGACAGATAAACAATTTAATTTATTCCACCACACTTGACAACACTGTGACACTCACACACATTTAACACTCTATAAGACTATCTTAAATGAGTCACTGGTAAAGTTTCAAATATTTATGTATTAATTACTTTCACTACTATATATGTCCTGATTCAACTACAAAGTGAACCAGGAATCACAATCAATTGTAATCACAATTTATATATACATAATTTATAAATATGAACCTAGTAGTGACATATTTTATTAATATTATCCTATGTGTGTCAGTTGTGTAGTAGTACTATGAGGTAATACTGGTTTTGTTTTTCAAGCTATGTTGTTATTTGTCATCATGACTTCAAGTGTTTGTTTAGCTGGGAAATAGTACGGGGAAAAAGTTCACAGTTCCTGTCAATTTAAACAAGGTATTGTCCCTCTTTTTTTATTAAAATGTCAATTTTTGAGGGGACACATAATGTTGAGCTCCACTGGCCACAGAGGCTTAACTTTCGTGATGGCGGCAGGAAAAGACTCCTCTGCTCGATTGCTCCCCTGTGTTCTGGAGACACCTCACTACTCGCTATCTGGACCCAGGAGTATGCTGTCAGCCTCCAGATTCAGCAAAGCTCAGACCAGGTGCTGCTCAATAACTTTAGGACCACAGTCCCTGAAACAAGAAGGTTGTACCTCCTACTTCATAACTAATTTATAATCTATTCCCAGACTGAACACAATACATGACAAACACTGAGTTCAGAGCAGTAGGCCAACTGTCAGCTTCATCTGAAATAATTTACACCAGTATACTCCTCCCTAATGGTCACTACGCCATCTGCAATTCCAGCATTATTTCTTTCTAGTCAATAAGATAGGTGTCAGTGTACTGTTTGTCAATTCCATGTAGTTTTACTTTCCTCCGACACCTTCTGTTCAGGTTGGAGCACTATATAGGCTTTGCCTCATGTTCGCTACTGAACCACACACATATACAGACATAAATTATCAATTTACATTCACTTTTCATTAAAAAGATATCAAATATTTCAAGCTTACCACAATTCATGGAAATAATACAGAATTACGTTGACTGGACCAACGGGCTGATCACCCGTTTGCCAGTCACTTCGATTACGGAAACAACGGCACATGGATTGATTTGCCGTTGCCCTAAAGACGCCAATAGGCGTGATGGGAGACAATGGCAAAGAAAACCTATCTGCTGTTGCCCTAAGACGCCACTAGGCGTAATGGCCACTGACTGCTTTGACGGTCGGTGGCTAAGGACGAAAGAAGAAGAAGACGTTGAATGGCAATGAATAGGCACAAAATCCGATCTGCCGATGTCCCAGGCTTTTATTTAGAAAAAATATGCACTGGCGCTCAACGCACTGGTTCTTTAGTAAGTTTATTTGAAAATGTGGTGCTGAACTAACGCTTCAAATTGCCTATATTGGCGGGTCTAACCAATCGAGCCATGTTTACACCAGCGTTTGAAAAAAAGTACCCTTCCTTCCGTCTCCCCTAACAACAAAAGATAGTATTTGTAGCCCGACTAATCGTGTTTAGCCTTACATTTACTTTCCGCCAATCAAATAGGATTTAACATGGGGACCTATTTCCCGTACAATGGTGGTGTCAAAATCTGCCACTGAGCGATTCTGATTTTGGGGTTGTCTGACACCCTCACTATTTCTTTTGGCTATAATTTATTAATTCCTAGACTATTTGCGTAACGTTTAACATATTCTTTGTCAGCAAGTCCTAAGGAACCCAAATATATAAATTTAATGGGGCTAAGGGGCTGCGTTCAAAATATGCATTTCTTCTAGGATAGTCGTGCTGTTGCCACCTCCTCACTTCCAAACTTTATGGTGTCTGCTGTACTGTCATGTTTTCAGACATAAAACAGTATAATGTCATATTTCCTAATAAGCATTTCTCAGGATTTTAAAACCTAACTCTCGTATGGGTAGTGTTTGTTTTTTTTCACTGTCGATTTGAAAAAAGCTAGTGCTTGTGGCCTTACACGCGTGATGGTAGTAATTGTATAGCGAGACGCGCGTAAGCCCCTTCCCTTCTTACTATCCTATCCTTTCGAACCAACTGTTTTGTTTAGTGTAATAAAATGACATGAATGGAATATTAATATAGGTCAGCTTGCGTATCTCAAGGTTTTTCTTAGAAAGGCAGTACACGTTTTATTGAAGAAAGCGTGTAGTGATGCAGTAGGCTTTTACTATCAACGTGAAACGTTACAATTTGCAGACGAAGTAGAAAACAAGGGGGATTTCGAGTACAGCCATTGTGACAGCACTGTTCTTTACCATTCTTCTTTCCTTTTATTGAAGTTATTTGTTAGGCTTTACATTTACTTTTTTAATTTATATATGTGGATTAGAATTTCACACGACAAATTCTCCCCACTTGAAACAGACGTTATATGTCAGTCTATAATTCTATATACACATAGAGAAATTTATTATCTTTCCTGGGGCTTAGGGTGAGTCTCATCACACGGATGGCGGCTTAAAAAATCCGCTCCCAGATTTGTTTTTCCACTTATATACTCTATGCTAAACTCATATGGTTGCATCAGTAATGACCAACGGAGTAATCTAGAATTCTCATGTCTAGCCTGTGCTAGAAACGACAAAGGTTTGTGATCCGTTTGCAACTTAAATGCCTTCCCATACAGATAAATATTGAATTTCTTTATCGCCCATATTACTGCAAGACATTCCTTTTCGCTAGTTGAGTAATTGGTTTCAGCTTTATTCAACTTTCTGCTAGCATATGCCACTGGGCTTAATTCCCCATCCAATGCATCTGATTTCTGTAGCAGAGTCGCACCTAACCCAATATTACTGGCATCTGTCCTTACAATGAATTCTTGACTTAAGTCAGGTAATTTCAAAATAGATTTACTTGTGAGCTTTTCCTTCAATTCTTGGTAAGCCATTTCACATTGTGGTGTCCATGTAATTCGATCTGGATTTCCCTTACGTGTCAAATCAGTTAACGGTGCACATATGGAATTAAAGTTTTTGATATACTTTTGGTAGAAACCACATAATGAGACAAAGGATCTCACGTCTTTCTTGGTTTTGTGGTCTCGGGGCTTTCTTTAGTTTCTCTAAATTCTTTGGGTTTTACATCCAACGCAACATTTGGTTGGTCGGGCTGTTAAATTCGCTTCCCTAAGTCGATTAAACAGCATGTTCAGAGAGTCAATGTGTTCCTCAAATGTTTCTGTGGCTATAAGGATATCATCCATGAAATTTGTGATACATGGATTATTCAGAGGGTCCAATAATTTTCTCATCATTCTAGAGAAGACACTAGGCGCATTCTTCAATCCAAATGGCAATCTATTAAACTCATAGTGTCCTTCTGAGGTACTAAAAGCTAGGTATGGTCTAACCTCAGGCTTTACTGGAATCTGATAGTATCCTTTACTCAGGTCCACTTTTGAGAAATATTTAGCTTTATTTAGCCTGGCAAACAACTGATTTGTATCCGGCAATGGATCCACCTGTCCTTCTGTAATAGCATTCAGTCTCCTGTAATCTATACAGAGTCTATGTTCTCCAGAGGGCTTCCTTAAAAGTACAACACCGGAACTATACGAAGATTCACTGTGTGAAATAATTCCTTCCTTCAACAAATAGTCTATCTCTTCCTTCAAAGCTTTCTCCTTAGTAAAAGGAATCGAATAGGGTTTCATACAGACAGGTGTGGGGTCTATCAGCTTCATATCATATTCCAATAGGATTGTATGCCCTGGTCGGTCTGTTAACACCTCTGTATGAGTATCTAAAACCTGTTGCACTCTCTCTTTCTGAGTTTTCGTTAAATGTGTACTGATTTTCACCTGTGCCGCTGTCTCACAGGGGTGTAATGGATATTCAAATGATGAAAGTGGTTCCTTTTTCATCTCCATGGCAATGGACAAGGTCAACAAGTGTGTCTCTTCCTGATGTTCTCTTTCCAAATATTTCTTCAGGAGATTCACATGATAGATTTTTTCTTTCCCCTTCTTATCTATCTTATAATTTGTTCTAGACACCTTCTCTAGAACTGTATATGGACCTTGCCATCCAATTTGTAACTTATTCTGACTACCGGGTAGAAGAAGCAGTACCTTCTCTCCCACAGCCAAATCTCTGTCTTTAGCTTTCCTGTTATAATAGGCAGCATGTTTCTTCCTGGCTTGTTTCAAATTTTCATTGGCAAGTTTCCAGCCAGTTTTTAAACGAGTTGTCAGCTCATTCACATATTGGTATGAGGATGTAATATTTTCCTCTGCCTTTTCATCAGTCCACGTTCTTAACAAAGCTACATATGGACCTTTAATTTTGCGGACCTATTTGTCCATACACCGGTATGGTCTCTTCCACTCGAAGCTCTATAGTGATGATTTTTCTTCCCAGAATTTTCATTCACAAAACGACCGCTACCAATTTTTCTCTTGGGGCTGTCTCACCACTTAAAATTCTTGATGAGAGATTTCCTCTCTACATCCTCTTCCTCCAGTTTGTTTAAGTCCGATTGAGGGATTTTCGGCTTATCCTGGGGTAAGACATCTTTTTGCACTCTCCGCATAGTGGCCATTGTAAAACAATTAATTGAAGCTTGTCCGTGAAAAGGGGCTTCCCATTCCATTTGGTCCACTTTATCAAATTTATATTTCTTTTTATTATCAGGCCTAATTTTGCCCCTTGGCGTATCCAGGTCCTGATCAATGTTCCCACTTGTGGGTGTTCCCTCATGTGCTATGCTACACCTTTCTACAAAATTCTCAATGTCCCATCTTGCCTTGGGCCAATAATAATTGTGAGCCACCTTTTGGATGATGGTACCTATTTTTTCATGGTCCCCATCTGGTTTCACATGTAGGCTCCTTATTAAGTCTGCCCTATATCTTTTAGGAAGTACCAGCTGTCCCTGACCTTTGGATCTAGCTCCAGTCTTCCTATACATCAACTTGTTTTTCATGTAAAAATCTCCCTTGCCTGGAGTTGTATGACAAGTTGACAATTTCCTGAAACAAGGCTTGAGGGTCTTATCCCCAGCCTGTGCCTTCCTCATCTCATCTGGATGAGTATTTATTGGATTATCCTCCTCCTTTTTAGACTGTGATCTGGTCTGCACTGTTGCCAATATCACAGGTCTCTTGGGATTCCCCAAGAAGACATATCTACACCCCAATATCAGAGGGTAGATTGGCTCATTTATCACTGCTGCTTTTATGATTCCTTCCACATATCGCGTTTTCACCTTTATCCGGGCGACGGGAAGTGTCATGGTAGCTACATCCTTGGTTGCAGTTTGAATCTCCACTGTTTCTGTGGTGTATTGATCTGCCTGCACCAGGTGAGAACTCACAATGGAATCGTAATCTAAACCGGTATCATATAAACACCTTATAGTGACACCATTACAGATGACATCTTCACACACTGGGGGGGTGGTATGGTTCCTGTAGTTCTGCAGGTTTGACCTTTTTTCCTTTTTCCCAGATGTCATAGCAGCACAATGAGGAGGTTTCCTTCTACAATGGTCAGTGTCATGATTGTTCATCTTACAATTTTTACACCACCTTTTCCCTTGGTTGAAAGATTTTCTTTCATCATATTTCCTTTCATCGAATTGTGGGGTTTTATTTTTATTGTCATACCGTGGCCTATCTAATTGGTGCTTACCTTTGTTTTGATCTCTAGGATCAAATTTATTAAAGTTCTGTGGTGCCCTAAAATTTTCCACCTGTTTCTTTTTATTACCTGATACCTCTGCCTGAGCCGCTTGATACCTTTCTGCAACATTTAGCAACTCACCCAGCCTCTCTGCACCTTGTTCCATGAGAAATTTTCTCAGGTCTGGAGCCATGGACTCTCTTAGTTGCTCTATAAGGACCATTTCCTTAAGATCTTGGGTTTTCCCCAGAGAAGTCCATTTCTCCAAGTATGTCTCTAACCGTGCAGAGAACTGGTGATAGGTTTCACCTGACAGTAGTTTAGCATTCCTAAATTTTTTTCCTATAAAATTCTGCGTTCTTTTCATATCTTAACAAAAGAGCCTGCTTTAGCATGTCATAATTTTCTTGATCACCTCTGCTCATTTTGGCAAAAACTTCATAAGCTGCCCCACGAAGCCCTTGAGATAACTTTAAGCTCCACCTTTCTCTCTCTAACCCATATGTGGTAGCTAATAGTTCATATCTATTTAGATAGCTCTCAATATCATCGTCTTTCTCAACAAAATGATCTAAATGAAAATTCATAGCTGAGGTTGAGGCTCCCTGGCTAGCAGTGGCATCAGAGGTAAAGGGACTGGCACCATTTTCAGGAGCATGGCCTTGAAACTCAAACTCCCTTAGTCGTAACTCGTGCTCTCTTTGTAATCTCTTCTCCTCCTTTTCTGCTTCCCTCTCTGCAGTCAATCTTCTTTCTTCTGCTTCCCTTTCTGCAGCTAATTTCTTCTCTTCTCTTTCTGCAGCTAATTTCTTCTCTTCTCTTTCTGCAGTCAATCTTCTTTCTTCTGCTTCCAATGCTTTAGCCTCTTTTTGAGCCTCAATCTGCAACCTCTTAGCCTCAGCCTCAATCTGCAACCTCTTAATTTCCTTTTCAGCCTCTAACTTTCTTTCGGCCTCTTTTTCTAATCTTCTTTCTTCCCGTTCAATATATTTGTCACATTCAGCAGTGACATAAGCAATCATAATTTGCCCGTCCATTCCTAACTCTTTCGCAGTCTGTACAGCAGCAGATCGAAATTTGGCCAGGTCCGCCATTTTCTAACAGGTAAATTTATATAATGTCTAACTAAACAATACAATCTGATATTACTTATCCAAGGACACCACAGGCACTGAGAGCTCAACGTTATTTATTTTCACCCAAGGATACCTTTTTAATTTCTATTATTCCCTGAAGTGAATTACCCCCAATATTTTTAATAGGGAAAGATTCAAAATCCCGGGAGCGAGACCCCAATATATGTGGTAAAGTGCGATGTTATAAATATTTATAGGGGACTTAGTGTACTGACTGAGATCAGCTGTGAAGGTATCTGTATCTAATAGGTGTAGTGTTTTACAGATAACCTTACTTGCTACCACATTATACCTCAGTCAGAACTATTCTGGAATATTGTGATGACTACGTTAAATGTCTAGGGTTATGTAAATGATGAAGTGTAAGTCACAACAACAACAGACAGATAAACAATTTAATTTATTCCACCACACTTGACAACACTGTGACACTCACACACATTTAACACTCTATAAGACTATCTTAAATGAGTCACTGGTAAAGTTTCAAATATTTATGTATTAATTACTTTCACTACTATATATGTCCCGATTCAACTACAAAGTGAACCAGGAATCACAATCAATTGTAATCACAATTTATATATACATAATTTATAAATATGAACCTAGTAGTGACATATTTTATTAATATTATCCTATGTGTGTCAGTTGTGTAGTAGTACTATGAGGTAATACTGGTTTTGTTTTTCAAGCTATGTTGTTATTTGTCATCATGACATCAAGTGTTTGTTTAGCTGGGAAATAGTATGGGGAAAAAGTTCACAGTTCCTGTCAATTTAAACAAGGTATTGTCCCTCTTTTTTTTTATTAAAATGTCAATTTTTGAGGGGACACATCATGTTGAGCTCCACTGGCCACAGAGGCTTAACTTTCGTGATGGCAGCAGGAAAAGACTCCTCTGCTCGATTGCTCCCCTGTGTTCTGGAGACACCTTACTAGTCGCTATCTGGACCCAGGAGTATGCTGTCAGCCTCCAGATTCAGCAAAGCTCAGACCAGGTGCTGCTCAATAACTTTAGGACCACAGTCCCTGAAACAAGAAGGTTGTACCTCCTACTTCATAACTAATTTATAATCTATTCCCAGACTGAACACAATCCATGACAAACACTGAGTTCAGAGCGGTAGGCCAACTGTCAGTTTCATCTGAAATAATTTATACCAGTATACTCCTCCCTAATGGTCACTACGCCATCTGCAATTCCAGCATTATTTCTTTCTAGTCAATAAGATAGGTGTCAGTGTACTGTTTGTCAATTCCATGTAGTTTTACTTTCCTCCGACACCTTCTGTTCAGGTTGGAGCACTATATAGGCTTTGCCTCATGTTCGCTACTGAACCACACACATATACAGACATAAATTATCAATTTACATTCACTTTTCATTAAAAAGATATCAAATATTTCAAGCTTACCACAATTCATGGAAATAATACAGAATTACGTTGACTGGCAATGAATAGGCACAAAATCCGATCTGCCGATGTCCCAGGCTTTTATTTAGAAAAAATATGCACTGGCGCTCAACGCACTGGTTCTTTAGTAAGTTTATTTGAAAATGTGGTGCTGAACTAACGCTTCAAATTGCCTATATTGGCGGGTCTAACCAATCGAGCCATGTTTACACCAGCGTTTGAAAAAAAAGTACCCTTCCTTCCGTCTCCCCTAACAACAAAAGATAGTATTTGTAGCCCGACTAATCGTGTTTAGCCTTACATTTACTTTCCGCCAATCAAATAGGATTTAACATGGGGACCTATTTCCCGTACAATGGTGGTGTCAAAATCTGCCATTGAGCGATTCTGATTTGGGTGTTGTCTGACACCCTCACTATTTTCTTTTGGCTATAATTTATTAATTCCTAGACTATTTGCGTAACGTTTTACATATTCTTTGTCAGCAAGCCCTAAGGAACCCAAATATGCGTCA
>JAMPIV010014875.1:0-65651 GCA_024509875.1 Oreohelix idahoensis
CTGTCCTTATAACTACAAACAATTTCAATACAGCAACTAAAAAAGCCTTTAGCGGGGACCGAAACTGTCCTTAAACTACAAACAATTCAAAACAGACAACTAAAAAGCCTTCAGCGGGGACCGAAACTGTCCTTAAACTACAAACAATTCAAAACAGACAACTAAAAAGCCTTCAGCGGGGACCGAAACTGTCCTTAAACTACAAACAATTCAAAACAGACAACTAAAAAGCCTTCAGCGGGGACCGAAACTGTCCTTAAACTACAAACAATTCAAAACAGACAACTAAAAAGCCTTCAGCGGGGACCGAAACTGTCCTTAAACTACAAACAATACAAAACAGACAACTAAAAAGCCTTCAGCGGGGACCGAAACTGTCCTTAAACTACAAACAATTCAGAACAGACAACTAAAAAGCCTTCAGCGGGGACCGAAACTGTCCTTAAACTACAAACAATTCAAAACAGACAACTAAAAAGCCTTCAGCGGGGACCGAAACTGTCCTTAAACTACAAACAATTCAAAACAGACAACTAAAAAGCCTTCAGCGGGGACCGAAACTGTCCTTAAACTACAAACAATTCAAAACAGACAACTAAAAAGCCTTCAGCGGGGACCGAAACTGTCCTTAAACTACAAACAATTCAAAACAGACAACTAAAAAGCCTTCAGCGGGGACCGAAACTGTCCTTAAACTACAAACAATTCAAAACAGACAACTAAAAAGCCTTCAGCGGGGACCGAAACTGTCCTTAAACTACAAACAATTCAAAACAGACAACTAAAAAGCCTTTAGCGGGGACCGAAACTGTCCTTAAACTACAAACAATTCAAAACAGACAACTAAAAAGCCTTTAGCGGGGACCGAAACTGTCCTTAAACTACAAACAATTCAAAACAGACAACTAAAAAGCCTTTAGCGGGGACCGAAACTGTCCTTAAACTACAAACAATTCAAAACAGACAACTAAAAAGCCTTAAGTGGGGACCGAAACTGTCCTTAAACTACAAACAATTCAAAACAGACAACTAAAAAGCCTTTAGCGGGGACCGAAACTGTCCTTAAACTACAAACAATTCAAACAGACAACTAAAAAGCCTTTAGCGGGGACCGAAACTGTCCTTAAACTACAAACAATTCAAAACAGACAACTAAAAAGCCTTCAGCGGGGACCGAAACTGTCCTTAAACTACAAACAATTCAAAACAGACAACTAAAAAGCCTTTAGCGGGGACCGAAACTGTCCTTAAACTACAAACAATTCAAAACACACAACTAAAAAGCCTTCAGCGGGGACCGAAACTGTCCTTAAACTACAAACAATTCAAAACAGACAACTAAAAAGCCTTTAGCGGGGACCGAAACTGTCCTTAAACTACAAACAATTCAAAACAGACAACTAAAAAGCCTTCAGCGGGGACCGAAACTGTCCTTAAACTACAAACAATTCAAAACAGACAACTAAAAAGCCTTCAGCGGGGACCGAAACTGTCCTTAAACTACAAACAAATCAAAACAGACAACTAAAAAGCCTTCAGCGGGGACCGAAACTGTCCTTAAACTACAAACAATTCAAAACAGACAACTAAAAAGCCTTCAGCGGGGACCGAAACTGTCCTTAAACTACAAACAATTCAAAACAGACAACTAAAAAGCCTACAGCGGGGACCGAAACTGTCCTTAAACTACAAACAATTCAAAACAGACAACTAAAAAGCCTTCAGCGGGGACCGAAACTGTCCTTAAACTACAAACAATTCAAAACAGACAACTAAAAAGCCTTTAGCGGGGACCGAAACTGTCCTTAAACTACAAACAATTCAAACAGACAACTAAAAAGCCTTCAGCGGGGACCGAAACTGTCCTTAAACTACAAACAATTCAAAACAGACAACTAAAAAGCCTTTAGCGGGGACCGAAACTGTCCTTAAACTACAAACAATTCAAAACAGACAACTAAAAAGCCTTCAGCGGGGAGCGAAACTGTCCTTAAACTACAAACAATTCAAAACAGACAACTAAAAAGCCTTCAGCGGGGACCGAAACTGTCCTTAAACTACAAACAATTCAAAACAGACAACTAAAAAGCCTTCAGCGGGGACCGAAACTGTCCTTAAACTACAAACAATTCAAAACAGACAACTAAAAAGCCTTTAGCGGGGACCGAAACTGTCCTTAAACTACAAACAATTCAAAACAGACAACTAAAAAGCCTTCAGCGGGGACCGAAACGAAACTGTCCTTCGCGGGGTACGGCTGAACCGAAAAAACTACAAACAATTCAAAACAGACAACTAAAAAGCCTTCAGCGGGGACCGAAACTGTCCTTAAACTACAAACAATTTAAACCAGACAACTAAAAAGCCTTCAGCGGGGACCGAAACTGTCCTTAAACTACAAACAATTCAAAACAGACAACTAAAAAGCCTTCAGCGGGGACCGAAACTGTCCTTAAACTACAAACAATTCAAAACAGACAACTAAAAAGCCTTCAGCGGGGACCGAAACTGTCCTTAAACTACAAACAATTCAAAACAGACAACTAAAAAGCCTTTAGCGGGGACCGAAACTGTCCTTAAACTACAAACAATTCAAAAACAGACAACTAAAAAGCCTTCAGCGGGGACCGAAACTGTCCTTAAACTACAAACAATTCAAAACAGACAACTAAAAAGCCTTCAGCGGGACCGAAACTGTCCTTAAACTACAAACAATTCAAAACAGACAACTAAAAAGCCTTTAGCGGGGACCGAAACTGTCCTTAAACTACAAACAATTAAAAACAGACAACTAAAAAGCCTTAGCGGGGACCGAAACTGTCCTTAAACTACAAACAATTAAAAACAGACAACTAAAAAGCCTTCAGCGGGGACCGAAACTGTCCTTAAACTACAAACAATTCAAAACAGACAACTAAAAAGCCTTCAGCGGGGACCGAAACTGTCCTTAAACTACAAACAATTCAAAACAGACAACTAAAAAGCCTTCAGCGGGGACCGAAACTGTCCTTAAACTACAAACAATTCAAAACAGACAACTAAAAAGCTTTCAGCGGGGACCGAAACTGTCCTTAAACTACAAACAATTCAAAACAGACAACTAAAAAGCCTTCAGCGGGGACCGAAACTGTCCTTAAACTACAAACAATTCAAAACAGACAACTAAAAAGCTTTCAGCGGGGACCGAAACTGTCCTTAAACTACAAACAATTCAAAACAGACAACTAAAAAGCCTTCAGCGGGGACCGAAACTGTCCTTAAACTACAAACAATTAAAAACAGACAACTAAAAAGCCTTCAGCGGGGACCGAAACTGTCCTTAAACTACAAACAATTCAAAACAGACAACTAAAAAGCCTTCAGCGGGGACCGAAACTGTCCTTAAACTACAAACAATTCAAAACAGACAACTAAAAAGCCTTTAGCGGGGACCGAAACTGTCCTTAAACTACAAACAGCCTTCAGCGGGGACCGAAACTGTCCTTAAACTACAAACAATTCAAAACAGACAACTAAAAAGCCTTCAGCGGGGACCGAAACTGTCCTTAAACTACAAACAATTCAAAACAGACAACTAAAAAGCCTTCAGCGGGGACCGAAACTGTCCTTAAACTACAAACAATTCAAAACAGACAACTAAAAAAGCCTTCAGCGGGGACCGAAACTGTCCTTAAACTACAAACAATTCAAAACAGACAACTAAAAAGCCTTCAGCGGGGACCGAAACTGTCCTTAAACTACAAACAATTCAAAACAGACAACTAAAAAGCCTTCAGCGGGGACCGAAACTGTCCTTAAACAACAAACAATTCAAAACAGACAACTAAAAAGCCTTCAGCGGGGACCGAAACTGTCCTTAAACTACAAACAATTCAAAACAGACAACTAAAAAGCCTTCAGCGGGGACCGAAACTGTCCTTAAACTACAAACAATTCAAAACAGACAACTAAAAAGCCTTCAGCGGGGACCGAAACTGTCCTTAAACTACAAACAATTCAAAACAGACAACTAAAAAGCCTTCAGCGGGGACCGAAACTGTCCTTAAACTACAAACAATTCAAAACAGACAACTAAAAAGCCTTCAGCGGGGACCGAAACTGTCCTTAAACTACAAACAATTCAAAACAGACAACTAAAAAGCCTTCAGCGGGGACCGAAACTGTCCTTAAACTACAAACAATTCAAAACAGACAACTAAAAAGCCTTTAGCGGGGACCGAAACTGTCCTTAAACTACAAACAATTCAAAACAGACAACTAAAAAGCCTTCAGCGGGGACCGAAACTGTCCTTAAACTACAAACAATTCAAAACAGACAACTAAAAAGCCTTCAGCGGGGACCGAAACTGTCCTTAAACTACAAACAATTCAAAACAGACAACTAAAAAAGCCTTCAGCGGGGACCGAAACTGTCCTTAAACTACAAACAATTCAAAACAGACAACTAAAAAGCCTTCAGCGGGGACCGAAACTGTCCTTAAACTACAAACAATTCAAAAACAGACAACTAAAAAGCCTTCAGCGGGGACCGAAACTGTCCTTAAACTACAAACAATTCAAAACGGACAACTAAAAAGCCTTCAGCGGGGACCGAAACTGTCCTTAAACTACAAACAATTCAAAACAGACAACTAAAAAGCCTTCAGCGGGGACCGAAACTGTCCTTAAACTACAAACAATTCAAAACAGACAACTAAAAAGCCTTTAGCGGGGACCGAAACTGTCCTTAAACTACAAACAATTCAAAACAGACAACTAAAAAGCCTTCAGCGGGGACCGAAACTGTCCTTAAACTACAAACAATTCAAAACAGACAACTAAAAAGCCTTCAGCGGGGACCGAAACTGTCCTTAAACTACAAACAATTCAAAACAGACAACTAAAAAGCCTTCAGCGGGGACCGAAACTGTCCTTAAACTACAAACAATTCAAAACAGACAACTAAAAAGCCTTCAGCGGGGACCGAAACTGTCCTTAAACTACAAACAATTCAAAACAGACAACTAAAAAGCCTTCAGCGGGGACCGAAACTGTCCTTAAACTACAAACAATTCAAAACAGACAACTAAAAAGCCTTCAGCGGGGACCGAAACTGTCCTTAAACTACAAACAATTAAAAACAGACAACTAAAAAGCCTTCAGCGGGGACCGAAACTGTCCTTAAACTACAAACAATTCAAAACAGACAACTAAAAAGCCTTCAGCGGGGACCGAAACTGTCCTTAAACTACAAACAATTCAAAACAGACAACTAAAAAGCCTTCAGCGGGGACCGAAACTGTCCTTAAACTACAAATTTCAAAACAGACAACTAAAAAGCCTTTAGCGGGGACCGAAACTGTCCTTAAACTACAAACAATTAAAAACAGACAACTAAAAAGCCTTCAGCGGGGACCGAAACTGTCCTTAAACTACAAACAATTCAAAACAGACAACTAAAAAGCCTTTAGCGGGGACCGAAACTGTCCTTAAACTACAAACAATTCAAAACAGACAACTAAAAAGCCTTCAGCGGGGACCGAAACTGTCCTTAAACTACAAACAATTCAAAACAGACAACTAAAAAGCCTTCAGCGGGGACCGAAACTGTCCTTAAACTACAAATTTCAAAACAGACAACTAAAAAGCCTTTAGCGGGGACCGAAACTGTCCTTAAACTACAAACAATTCAAAACAGACAACTAAAAAGCCTTCAGCGGGGACCGAAACTGTCCTTAAACTACAAACAATTAAAAACAGACAACTAAAAAGCCTTCAGCGGGGACCGAAACTGTCCTTAAACTACAAACAATTAAAAACAGACAACTAAAAAGCCTTTAGCGGGGACCGAAACTGTCCTTAAACTACAAACAATTCAAAACAGACAACTAAAAAGCCTTCAGCGGGGACCGAAACTGTCCTTAAACTACAAACAATTCAAAACAGACAACTAAAAAGCCTTCAGCGGGGACCGAAACTGTCCTTAAACTACAAACAATTCAAAACAGACAACTAAAAAGCCTTCAGCGGGGACCGAAACTGTCCTTAAACTACAAACAATTCAAAACAGACAACTAAAAAGCCTTCAGCGGGGACCGAAACTGTCCTTAAACTACAAACAATTCAAAACAGACAACTAAAAAGCCTTCAGCGGGGACCGAAACTGTCCTTAAACTACAAACAATTCAAAACAGACAACTAAAAAGCCTTCAGCTGGGACCGAAACTGTCCTTAAACTACAAACAATTCAAAACAGACAACTAAAAAGCCTTCAGCGGGGACCGAAACTGTCCTTAAACTACAAACAATTCAAAACAGACAACTAAAAAGCCTTCAGCGGGGACCGAAACTGTCCTTAAACTACAAACAATTCAAAACAGACAACTAAAAAGCCTTCAGCGGGGACCGAAACTGTCCTTAAACTACAAACAATTCAAAACAGACAACTAAAAAGCCTTCAGCGGGGACCGAAACTGTCCTTAAACTACAAACAATTCAAAACAGACAACTAAAAAGCCTTCAGCGGGGACCGAAACTGTCCTTAAACTACAAACAATTCAAAACAGACAACTAAAAAGCCTTCAGCGGGGACCGAAACTGTCCTTAAACTACAAACAATTCAAAACAGACAACTAAAAAGCCTTCAGCGGGGACCGAAACTGTCCTTAAACTACAAACAATTCAAAACAGACAACTAAAAAGCCTTCAGCGGGGACCGAAACTGTCCTTAAACTACAAACAATTCAAAACAGACAACTAAAAAGCCTTTAGTGGGGACCGAAACTGTCCTTAAACTACAAACAATTCAAAACAGACAACTAAAAAGCCTTTAGCGGGGACCGAAACTGTCCTTAAACTACAAACAATTCAAAACAGACAACTAAAAAGCCTTCAGCGGGGACCGAAACTGTCCTTAAACTACAAACAATTCAAAACAGACAACTAAAAAGCCTTCAGCGGGGACCGAAACTGTCCTTAAACTACAAACAATTCAAAACAGACAACTAAAAAGCCTTCAGCGGGGACCGAAACTGTCCTTAAACTACAAACAATTCAAAACAGACAACTAAAAAAGCCTTCAGCGGGGACCGAAACTGTCCTTAAACTACAAACAATTCAAAACAGACAACTAAAAAGCCTTCAGCGGGGACCGAAACTGTCCTTAAACCACAAACAATTCAAAACAGACAACTAAAAAGCCTTCAGCGGGGACCGAAACTGTCCTTAAACTACAAACAATTCAAAACAGACAACTAAAAAGCCTTCAGCGGGGACCGAAACTGTCCTTAAACTACAAACAATTCAAAACAGACAACTAAAAAGCCTTCAGCGGGGACCGAAACTGTCCTTAAACTACAAACAATTCAAAACAGACAACTAAAAAGCCTTCAGCGGGGACCGAAACTGTCCTTAAACTACAAACAATTCAAAACAGACAACTAAAAAGCCTTTAGCGGGGACCGAAACTGTCCTTAAAACTACAAACAATTCAAAACAGACAACTAAAAAGCCTTCAGCGGGGACCGAAACTGTCCTTAAACTACAAACAATTCAAAACAGACAACTAAAAAGCTTTCAGCGGGGACCGAAACTGTCCTTAAACTACAAACAATTCAAAACAGACAACTAAAAAGCCTTCAGCGGGGACCGAAACTGTCCTTAAACTACAAACAATTCAAAACAGACAACTAAAAAGCCTTCAGCGGGGACCGAAACTGTCCTTAAACTACAAACAATTCAAAACAGACAACTAAAAAGCCTTCAGCGGGGACCGAAACTGTCCTTAAACTACAAACAATTCAAAACAGACAACTAAAAAGCCTTCAGCGGGGACCGAAACTGTCCTTAAACTACAAACAATTCAAAACAGACAACTAAAAAGCCTTTAGCGGGGACCGAAACTGTCCTTAAACTACAAACAATTCAAAACAGACAACTAAAAAGCCTTTAGCGGGGACCGAAACTGTCCTTAAACTACAAACAATTCAAAACAGACAACTAAAAAGCCTTCAGCGGGGACCGAAACTGTCCTTAAACTACAAACAATTCAAAACAGACAACTAAAAAGCCTTCAGCGGGGACCGAAACTGTCCTTAAACTACAAACAATTCAAAACAGACAACTAAAAAGCCTTCAGCGGGGACCGAAACTGTCCTTAAACTACAAACAATTCAAAACAGACAACTAAAAAGCCTTCAGCGGGGACCGAAACTGTCCTTAAACTACAAACAATTCAAAACAGACAACTAAAAAGCCTTCAGCGGGGACCGAAACTGTCCTTAAACTACAAACAATTCAAAACAGACAACTAAAAAGCCTTCAGCGGGGACCGAAACTGTCCTTAAACTACAAACAATTCAAAACAGACAACTAAAAAGCCTTTAGCGGGGACCGAAACTGTCCTTAAACTACAAACAATTCAAAACAGACAACTAAAAAGCCTTTAGCGGGACCGAAACTGTCCTTAAACTACAAACAATTCAAAACAGACAACTAAAAAGCCTTTAGCGGGGACCGAAACTGTCCTTAAACTACAAACAATTCAAAACAGACAACTAAAAAGCCTTCAGCGGGGACCGAAACTGTCCTTAAACTACAAACAATTCAAAACAGACAACTAAAAAGCCTTCAGCGGGGACCGAAACTGTCCTTAAACTACAAACAATTCAAAACAGACAACTAAAAAGCCTTCAGCGGGGACCGAAACTGTCCTTAAACTACAAACAATTCAAAACAGACAACTAAAAAGCCTTCAGCGGGGACCGAAACTGTCCTTAAACTACAAACAATTCAAAACAGACAACTAAAAAGCCTTCAGCGGGGACCGAAACTGTCCTTAAACTACAAACAATTCAAAACAGACAACTAAAAAGCCTTCAGCGGGGACCGAAACTGTCCTTAAACTACAAACAATTCAAAACAGACAACTAAAAAGCCTTCAGCGGGGACCGAAACTGTCCTTAAACTACAAACAATTCAAAACAGACAACTAAAAAGCCTTCAGCGGGGACCGAAACTGTCCTTAAACTACAAAACAATTCAAAACAGACAACTAAAAAGCCTTCAGCGGGGACCGAAACTGTCCTTAAACTACAAACAATTCAAAACAGACAACTAAAAAGCCTTTAGCGGGGACCGAAACTGTCCTTAAACTACAAACAATTCAAAACAGACAACTAAAAAGCCCTTCAGCGGGAACCGAAACTGTCCTTAAACTACAAACAATTCAAAACAGACAACTAAAAAGCCTTCAGCGGGGACCGAAACTGTCCTTAAACTACAAACAATTCAAAACAGACAACTAAAAAGCCTTCAGCGGGGACCGAAACTGTCCTTAAACTACAAACAATTCAAAACAGACAACTAAAAAGCCTTCAGCGGGGACCGAAACTGTCCTTAAACTACAAACAATTCAAAACAGACAACTAAAAAGCCTTCAGCGGGGACCGAAACTGTCCTTAAACTACAAACAATTCAAAACAGACAACTAAAAAGCCTTCAGCGGGGACCGAAACTGTCCTTAAACTACAAACAATTCAAAACAGACAACTAAAAAGCCTTCAGCGGGGACCGAAACTGTCCTTAAACTACAAACAATTCAAAACAGACAACTAAAAAGCCTTCAGCGGGGACCGAAACTGTCCTTAAACTACAAACAATTCAAAACAGACAACTAAAAAGCCTTCAGCGGGGACCGAAACTGTCCTTAAACTACAAACAATTCAAAACAGACAACTAAAAAGCCTTCAGCGGGGACCGAAACTGTCCTTAAACTACAAACAATTCAAAACAGACAACTAAAAAGCCTTCAGCGGGGACCGAAACTGTCCTTAAACTACAAACAATTCAAAACAGACAACTAAAAAGCCTTTAGCGGGGACCGAAACTGTCCTTAAACTACAAACAATTCAAAACAGACAACTAAAAAGCCTTTAGCGGGGACCGAAACTGTCCTTAAACTACAAACAATTCAAAACAGACAACTAAAAAGCCTTTAGCGGGGACCGAAACTGTCCTTAAACTACAAACAATTCAAAACAGACAACTAAAAAGCCTTCAGCGGGGACCGAAACTGTCCTTAAACTACAAACAATTCAAAACAGACAACTAAAAAGCCTTCAGCGGGGACCGAAACTGTCCTTAAACTACAAACAATTCAAAACAGACAACTAAAAAGCCTTCAGCGGGGACCGAAACTGTCCTTAAACTACAAACAATTCAAAACAGACAACTAAAAAGCCTTCAGCGGGGACCGAAACTGTCCTAAACTCAAAAAACATTCAAAACAGACAACTAAAAAGCCTTCAGCGGGGACCGAAACTGTCCTTAAACTACAAACAATTCAAAACAGACAACTAAAAAGCCTTTAGCGGGGACCGAAACTGTCCTTAAACTACAAACAATTCAAAACAGACAACTAAAAAGCCTTTAGCGGGGACCGAAACTGTCCTTAAACTACAAACAATTCAAAACAGACAACTAAAAAGCCTTTAGCGGGGACCGAAACTGTCCTTAAACTACAAACAATTCAAAACAGACAACTAAAAAGCCTTTAGCGGGGACCGAAACTGTCCTTAAACTACAAACAATTCAAAACAGACAACTAAAAAGCCTTTAGCGGGGACCGAAACTGTCCTTAAACTACAAACAATTCAAAACAGACAACTAAAAAGCCTTCAGCGGGGACCGAAACTGTCCTTAAACTACAAACAATTCAAAACAGACAACTAAAAAGCCTTCAGCGGGGACCGAAACTGTCCTTAAACTACAAACAATTCAAAACAGACAACTAAAAAGCCTTCAGCGGGGACCGAAACTGTCCTTAAACTACAAACAATTCAAAACAGACAACTAAAAAGCCTTCAGCGGGGACCGAAACTGTCCTTAAACTACAAACAATTCAAAACAGACAACTAAAAAGCCTTCAGCGGGGACCGAAACTGTCCTTAAACTACAAACAATTCAAAACAGACAACTAAAAAGCCTTCAGCGGGGACCGAAACTGTCCTTAAACTACAAACAATTCAAAACAGACAACTAAAAAGCCTTCAGCGGGGACCGAAACTGTCCTTAAACTACAAACAATTCAAAACAGACAACTAAAAAGCCTTCAGCGGGGACCGAAACTGTCCTTAAACTACAAACAATTCAAAACAGACAACTAAAAAGCCTTCAGCGGGGACCGAAACTGTCCTTAAACTACAAACAATTCAAAACAGACAACTAAAAAGCCTTCAGCGGGGACCGAAACTGTCCTTAAACTACAAACAATTCAAAACAGACAACTAAAAAGCCTTTAGCGGGGACCGAAACTGTCCTTAAACTACAAACAATTCAAAACAGACAACTAAAAAGCCTTCAGCGGGGACCGAAACTGTCCTTAAACTACAAACAATTCAAAACAGACAACTAAAAAGCCTCCTTAAACTACAAACAATTCAAAACAGACAACTAAAAAGCCTTCAGCGGGGACCGAAACTGTCCTTAAACTACAAACAATTCAAAACAGACAACTAAAAAGCCTTTAGCGGGGACCGAAACTGTCCTTAAACTACAAACAATTCAAAACAGACAACTAAAAAGCCTTTAGCGGGGACCGAAACTGTCCTTAAACTACAAACAATTCAAAACAGACAACTAAAAAGCCTTTAGCGGGGACCGAAACTGTCCTTAAACTACAAACAATTCAAAACAGACAACTAAAAAGCCTTCAGCGGGGACCGAAACTGTCCTTAAACTACAAACAATTCAAAACAGACAACTAAAAAGCCTTCAGCGGGGACCGAAACTGTCCTTAAACTACAAACAATTCAAAACAGACAACTAAAAAGCCTTCAGCGGGGACCGAAACTGTCCTTAAACTACAAACAATTCAAAACAGACAACTAAAAAGCCTTCAGCGGGGACCGAAACTGTCCTTAAACTACAAACAATTCAAAACAGACAACTAAAAAGCCTTCAGCGGGGACCGAAACTGTCCTTAAACTACAAACAATTCAAAACAGACAACTAAAAAGCCTTCAGCGGGGACCGAAACTGTCCTTAAACTACAAACAATTCAAAACAGACAACTAAAAAGCCTTTAGCGGGGACCGAAACTGTCCTTAAACTACAAACAATTCAAAACAGACAACTAAAAAGCCTTTAGCGGGGACCGAAACTGTCCTTAAACTACAAACAATTCAAAACAGACAACTAAAAAGCCTTTAGCGGGGACCGAAACTGTCCTTAAACTACAAACAATTCAAAACAGACAGCTAAAAAGCCCTCAGCGGGGACCGAAACTGTCCTTAAACTACAAACAATTCAAAACAGACAACTAAAAAGCCTTCAGCGGGGACCGAAACTGTCCTTAAACTACAAACAATTCAAAACAGACAACTAAAAAGCCTTCAGCGGGGACCGAAACTGTCCTTAAACTACAAACAATTCAAAACAGACAACTAAAAAGCCTTCAGCGGGGACCGAAACTGTCCTTAAACTACAAACAATTCAAAACAGACAACTAAAAAGCCTTCAGCGGGGACCGAAACTGTCCTTAAACTACAAACAATTCAAAACAGACAACTAAAAAGCCTTCAGCGGGGACCGAAACTGTCCTTAAACTACAAACAATTCAAAACAGACAACTAAAAAGCCTTCAGCGGGGACCGAAACTGTCCTTAAACTACAAACAATTCAAAACAGACAACTAAAAAGCCTTCAGCGGGGACCGAAACTGTCCTTAAACTACAAACAATTCAAAACAGACAACTAAAAAGCCTTCAGCGGGGACCGAAACTGTCCTTAAACTACAAACAATTCAAAACAGACAACTAAAAAGCCTTCAGCGGGGACCGAAACTGTCCTTAAACTACAAACAATTCAAAACAGACAACTAAAAAGCCTTTAGCGGGGACCGAAACTGTCCTTAAACTACAAACAATTCAAAACAGACAACTAAAAAGCCTTTAGCGGGGACCGAAACTGTCCTTAAACTACAAACAATTCAAAACAGACAACTAAAAAGCCTTCAGCGGGGACCGAAACTGTCCTTAAACTACAAACAATTAAAAACAGACAACTAAAAAGCCTTTAGCGGGGACCGAAACTGTCCTTAAACTACAAACAATTCAAAACAGACAACTAAAAAGCCTTTAGCGGGGACCGAAACTGTCCTTAAACTACAAACAATTCAAAACAGACAACTAAAAAGCCTTTAGCGGGGACCGAAACTGTCCTTAAACTACAAACAATTCAAAACAGACAACTAAAAAGCCTTCAGCGGGGACCGAAACTGTCCTTAAACTACAAACAATTCAAAACAGACAACTAAAAAGCCTTCAGCGGGGACCGAAACTGTCCTTAAACTACAAACAATTCAAAACAGACAACTAAAAAGCCTTCAGCGGGGACCGAAACTGTCCTTAAACTACAAACAATTCAAAACAGACAACTAAAAAGCCTTCAGCGGGGACCGAAACTGTCCTTAAACTACAAACAATTCAAAACAGACAACTAAAAAGCCTTTAGCGGGGACCGAAACTGTCCTTAAACTACAAACAATTAAAAACAGACAACTAAAAAGCCTTTAGCGGGGACCGAAACTGTCCTTAAACTACAAACAATTCAAAACAGACAACTAAAAAGCCTTTAGCGGGGACCGAAACTGTCCTTAAACTACAAACAATTCAAAACAGACAACTAAAAAGCCTTCAGCGGGGACCGAAACTGTCCTTAAACTACAAACAATTCAAAACAGACAACTAAAAAGCCTTCAGCGGGGACCGAAACTGTCCTTAAACTACAAACAATTCAAAACAGACAACTAAAAAGCCTTCAGCGGGGACCGAAACTGTCCTTAAACTACAAACAATTCAAAACAGACAACTAAAAAGCCTTCAGCGGGGACCGAAACTGTCCTTAAACTACAAACAATTCAAAACAGACAACTAAAAAGCCTTCAGCGGGGACCGAAACTGTCCTTAAACTACAAACAATTCAAAACAGACAACTAAAAAGCCTTCAGCGGGGACCGAAACTGTCCTTAAACTACAAACAATTCAAAACAGACAACTAAAAAGCCTTTAGCGGGGACCGAAACTGTCCTTAAACTACAAACAATTCAAAACAGACAACTAAAAAGCCTTTAGCGTGGACCGAAACTGTCCTTAAACTACAAACAATTCAAAACAGACAACTAAAAAGCCTTTAGTGGGGACCGAAACTGTCCTTAAACTACAAACAATTCAAAACAGACAACTAAAAAGCCTTCAGCGGGGACCGAAACTGTCTTTAAACTACAAACAATTCAAAACAGACAACTAAAAAAGCCTTCAGCGGGGACCGAAACTGTCCTTAAACTACAAACAATTCAAAACAGACAACTAAAAAGCCTTCAGCGGGGACCGAAACTGTCCTTAAACTACAAACAATTCAAAACAGACAACTAAAAAGCCTTCAGCGGGGACCGAAACTGTCCTTAAACTACAAACAATTCAAAACAGACAACTAAAAAGCCTTCAGCGGGGACCGAAACTGTCCTTAAACTACAAACAATTCAAAACAGACAACTAAAAAGCCTTCAGCGGGGACCGAAACTGTCCTTAAACTACAAACAATTCAAAACAGACAACTAAAAAGCCTTTAGCGGGGACCGAAACTGTCCTTAAACTACAAACAATTCAAAACAGACAACTAAAAAGCCTTCAGCGGGGACCGAAACTGTCCTTAAACTACAAACAATTCAAAACAGACAACTAAAAAGCCTTCAGCGGGGACCGAAACTGTCCTTAAACTACAAACAATTCAAAACAGACAACTAAAAAGCCTTCAGCGGGGACCGAAACTGTCCTTAAACTACAAACAATTCAAAACAGACAACTAAAAAGCCTTTAGCGGGGACCGAAACTGTCCTTAAACTACAAACAATTCAAAACAGACAACTAAAAAGCCTTTAGCGGGGACCGAAACTGTCCTTAAACTACAAACAATTCAAAACAGACAACTAAAAAGCCTTTAGCGGGGACCGAAACTGTCCTTAAACTACAAACAATTCAAAACAGACAACTAAAAAGCCTTCAGCGGGGACCGAAACTGTCCTTAAACTACAAACAATTCAAAACAGACAACTAAAAAGCCTTCAGCGGGGACCGAAACTGTCCTTAAACTACAAACAATTCAAAACAGACAACTAAAAAGCCTTCAGCGGGGACCGAAACTGTCCTTAAACTACAAACAATTCAAAACAGACAACTAAAAAGCCTTCAGCGGGGACCGAAACTGTCCTTAAACTACAAACAATTCAAAACAGACAACTAAAAAGCCTTCAGCGGGGACCGAAACTGTCCTTAAACTACAAACAATTCAAAACAGACAACTAAAAAGCCTTCAGCGGGGACCGAAACTGTCCTTAAACTACAAACAATTCAAAACAGACAACTAAAAAGCCTTCAGCGGGGACCGAAACTGTCCTTAAACTACAAACAATTCAAAACAGACAACTAAAAAGCCTTCAGCGGGGACCGAAACTGTCCTTAAACTACAAACAATTCAAAACAGACAACTAAAAAGCCTTCAGCGGGGACCGAAACTGTCCTTAAACTACAAACAATTCAAAACAGACAACTAAAAAGCCTTTAGCGGGGACCGAAACTGTCCTTAAACTACAAACAATTCAAAACAGACAACTAAAAAGCCTTCAGCGGGGACCGAAACTGTCCTTAAACTACAAACAATTCAAAACAGACAACTAAAAGCCTTTAGCGGGGACCGAAACTGTCCTTAAACTACAAACAATTCAAAACAGACAACTAAAAAGCCTTTAGCGGGGACCGAAACTGTCCTTAAACTACAAACAATTCAAAACAGACAACTAAAAAGCCTTTAGCGGGGACCGAAACTGTCCTTAAACTACAAACAATTCAAAACAGACAACTAAAAAGCCTTTAGCGGGGACCGAAACTGTCCTTAAACTACAAACAATTCAAAACAGACAACTAAAAAGCCTTCAGCGGGGACCGAAACTGTCCTTAAACTACAAACAATTCAAAACAGACAACTAAAAAGCCTTCAGCGGGGACCGAAACTGTCCTTAAACTACAAACAATTCAAAACAGACAACTAAAAAGCCTTCAGCGGGGACCGAAACTGTCCTTAAAAACTACAAACAATTCAAAACAGACAACTAAAAAGCCTTCAGCGGGGACCGAAACTGTCCTTAAACTACAAACAATTCAAAACAGACAACTAAAAAGCCTTTAGCGGGGACCGAAACTGTCCTTAAACTACAAACAATTCAAAACAGACAACTAAAAAGCCTTCAGCGGGGACCGAAACTGTCCTTAAACTACAAACAATTCAAAACAGACAACTAAAAAGCCTTCAGCGGGGACCGAAACTGTCCTTAAACTACAAACAATTCAAAACAGACAACTAAAAAGCCTTCAGCGGGGACCGAAACTGTCCTTAAACTACAAACAATTCAAAACAGACAACTAAAAAGCCTTCAGCGGGGACCGAAACTGTCCTTAAACTACAAACAATTCAAAACAGACAACTAAAAAGCCTTTAGCGGGGACCGAAACTGTCCTTAAACTACAAACAATTCAAAACAGACAACTAAAAAGCCTTCAGCGGGGACCGAAACTGTCCTTAAACTACAAACAATTCAAAACAGACAACTAAAAAGCCTTTAGCGGGGACCGAAACTGTCCTTAAACTACAAACAATTCAAAACAGACAACTAAAAAGCCTTTAGCGGGGACCGAAACTGTCCTTAAACTACAAACAATTCAAAACAGACAACTAAAAAGCCTTTAGCGGGGACCGAAACTGTCCTTAAACTACAAACAATTCAAAACAGACAACTAAAAAGCCTTCAGCGGGGACCGAAACTGTCCTTAAACTACAAACAATTCAAAACAGACAACTAAAAAGCCTTTAGCGGGGACCGAAACTGTCCTTAAACTACAAACAATTAAAAACAGACAACTAAAAAGCCTTTAGCGGGGACCGAAACTGTCCTTAAACTACAAACAATTCAAAACAGACAACTAAAAAGCCTTTAGCGGGGACCGAAACTGTCCTTAAACTACAAACAATTCAAAACAGACAACTAAAAAGCCTTCAGCGGGGACCGAAACTGTCCTTAAACTACAAAACAAAACAAAACGGACAACTAAAAAGCCTTCAGCGGGGACCGAAACTGTCTTTAAACTACAAACAATTCAAAACAGACAACTAAAAAGCCTTCAGCGGGGACCGAAACTGTCCTTAAACTACAAACAATTCAAAACAGACAACTAAAAAGCCTTCAGCGGGGACCGAAACTGTCCTTAAACTACAAACAATTCAAAACAGACAACTAAAAAGCCTTCAGCGGGGACCGAAACTGTCCTTAAACTACAAACAATTCAAAACAGACAACTAAAAAGCCTTTAGCGGGGACCGAAACTGTCCTTAAACTACAAACAATTCAAAACAGACAACTAAAAAGCCTTTAGCGGGGACCGAAACTGTCCTTAAACTACAAACAATTCAAAACAGACAACTAAAAAGCCTTCAGCGGGGACCGAAACTGTCCTTAAACTACAAACAATTCAAAACAGACAACTAAAAAGCCTTCAGCGGGGACCGAAACTGTCCTTAAACTACAAACAATTCAAAACAGACAACTAAAAAGCCTTCAGCGGGGACCGAAACTGTCCTTAAACTACAAACAATTCAAAACAGACAACTAAAAAGCCTTTAGCGGGGACCGAAACTGTCCTTAAACTACAAACAATTCAAAACAGACAACTAAAAAGCCTTTAGCGGGGACCGAAACTGTCCTTAAACTACAAACAATTCAAAACAGACAACTAAAAAGCCTTTAGCGGGGACCGAAACTGTCCTTAAACTACAAACAATTCAAAACAGACAACTAAAAAGCCTTCAGCGGGGACCGAAACTGTCCTTAAACTACAAACAATTCAAAACAGACAACTAAAAAGCCTTCAGCGGGGACCGAAACTGTCCTTAAACTACAAACAATTCAAAACAGACAACTAAAAAGCCTTCAGCGGGGACCGAAACTGTCCTTAAACTACAAACAATTCAAAACAGACAACTAAAAAGCCTTCAGCGGGGACCGAAACTGTCCTTAAACTACAAACAATTCAAAACAGACAACTAAAAAGCCTTCAGCGGGGACCGAAACTGTCCTTAAACTACAAACAATTCAAAACAGACAACTAAAAAGCCTTCAGCGGGGACCGAAACTGTCCTTAAACTACAAACAATTCAAAACAGACAACTAAAAAGCCTTCAGCGGGGACCGAAACTGTCCTTAAACTACAAACAATTCAAAACAGACAACTAAAAAGCCTTCAGCGGGGACCGAAACTGTCCTTAAACTACAAACAATTCAAAACAGACAACTAAAAAGCCTTCAGCGGGGACCGAAACTGTCCTTAAACTACAAACAATTCAAAACAGACAACTAAAAAGCCTTTAGCGGGGACCGAAACTGTCCTTAAACTACAAACAATTCAAAACAGACAACTAAAAAGCCTTCAGCGGGGACCGAAACTGTCCTTAAACTACAAACAATTCAAAACAGACAACTAAAAAGCCTTCAGCGGGGACCGAAACTGTCCTAAAACTACAAACAATTCAAAACAGACAACTAAAAAGCCTTCAGCGGGGACCGAAACTGTCCTTAAACTACAAACAATTCAAAACAGACAACTAAAAAGCCTTCAGCGGGGACCGAAACTGTCCTTAAACTACAAACAATTCAAAACAGACAACTAAAAAGCCTTTAGCGGGGACCGAAACTGTCCTTAAACTACAAACAATTCAAAACAGACAACTAAAAAGCCTTTAGCGGGGACCGAAACTGTCCTTAAACTACAAACAATTCAAAACAGACAACTAAAAAGCCTTCAGCGGGGACCGAAACTGTCCTTAAACTACAAACAATTCCGAAACTGTCCTTAAACTACAAACAATTCAAAACAGACAACTAAAAAGCCTTCAGCGGGGACCGAAACTGTCCTTAAACTACAAACAATTCAAAACAGACAACTAAAAAGCCTTTAGCGGGGACCGAAACTGTCCTTAAACTACAAACAATTCAAAACAGACAACTAAAAAGCCTTCAGCGGGGACCGAAACTGTCCTTAAACTACAAACAATTCAAAACAGACAACTAAAAAGCCTTCAGCGGGGACCCCTTCAGCGGGGACCGAAACTCCTTAAACTACAAACAATTCAAAACAGACAACTAAAAAGCCTTCAGCGGGGACCGAAACTGTCCTTAAACTACAAACAATTCAAAACAGACAACTAAAAAGCCTTCAGCGGGGACCGAAACTGTCCTTAAACTACAAACAATTCAAAACAGACAACTAAAAAGCCTTCAGCGGGGACCGAAACTGTCCTTAAACTACAAACAATTCAAAACAGACAACTAAAAAGCCTTCAGCGGGGACCGAAACTGTCCTTAAACTACAAACAATTCAAAACAGACAACTAAAAAGCCTTCAGCGGGGACCGAAACTGTCCTTAAACTACAAACAATTCAAAACAGACAACTAAAAAGCCTTCAGCGGGGACCGAAACTGTCCTTAAACTACAAACAATTCAAAACAGACAACTAAAAAGCCTTCAGCGGGGACCGAAACTGTCCTTAAACTACAAACAATTCAAAACAGACAACTAAAAAGCCTTTAGCGGGGACCGAAACTGTCCTTAAACTACAAACAATTCAAAACAGACAACTAAAAAGCCTTTAGCGGGGACCGAAACTGTCCTTAAACTACAAACAATTCAAAACAGACAACTAAAAAGCCTTTAGCGGGGACCGAAACTGTCCTTAAACTACAAACAATTCAAAACAGACAACTAAAAAGCCTTCAGCGGGGACCGAAACTGTCCTTAAACTACAAACAATTCAAAACAGACAACTAAAAAGCCTTTAGCGGGGACCGAAACTGTCCTTAAACTACAAACAATTCAAAACAGACAACTAAAAAGCCTTTAGCGGGGACCGAAACTGTCCTTAAACTACAAACAATTCAAAACAGACAACTAAAAAGCCTTTAGCGGGGACCGAAACTGTCCTTAAACTACAAACAATTCAAAACAGACAACTAAAAAGCCTTTAGCGGAGACCGAAACTGTCCTTAAACTACAAACAATTCAAAACAGACAACTAAAAAGCCTTTAGCAGGGACTGAAACTGTCCTTAAACTACAAACAATTCAAAACAGACAACTAAAAAGCCTTTAGCGAGGACCGAAACTGTCCTTAAACTACAATAATTCAAAACCGACAACTAAAAAGCCTTTAGCGGGGACCGAAACTGTCCTTAAACTACAAACAATTCAAAACAGACAACTAAAAAGCCTTTCCGGGGACCGAAACTGTCCTTAAACTACAAACAATTCAAAACAGACAACTAAAAAGCCTTTAGCGGGGACCGAAACTGTCCTTAAACTACAAACAATTCAAAACAGACAACTAAAAAGCCTTTAGCGGGGACCGAAACTGTCCTTAAACTACAAACAATTTAAAACAGACAACTAAAGTTATCTTCTTTATGTTTCCAGTTCTCTTCTTCATGTCTCCAGTTCTCTTCTTTGTCTCCAGTTCTCTTCTTTATGTCTTCAGTTTTCTTGTTCATGTCTTCAGTTCTGTTATTTATGTCTAAAGTTATCTTCTTTATGTCTAAAGTTCTCTTCTTTATGTCTTTTGTTCTTTTCTTTATGTCACCAGTTCTCTTCTTTGTCTCCAGTTCTGTTCTTTATGTCTCCAGTTCTCTTCTTTATGACTAAAGTTCTCTTCTTTATGTCTCCAGTTCTGTTCTTTATGTCTCCAGTTCTCTTCTTTATGTCACTAGTTCTCGTCTTATATCTCCAGTTCTCTTCTTTATGTCTCCAGTTCTCTTCTTTATGTCTCCAGTTCTCTTCTTTATGTCTCCAGTTCTCTTCTTTATGTCTCCGGTTCTCTTCTTTGTGTCTCTAGTTCTCTTATTTGTCTCCAGTTCAGTTCTTTATGTCTCCAGCTCTCTTCATTATTTCCAAAGTTCTCTTCTTTATGTCACCAGTTCTGTTCTTTGTGTCTCCAGTTCTCTTCTTTATGTCTCCAGTTCTCTTCTTTGTTTTACGTTCTCTTCTTTATGTCTCCAATTCTCTTCTTTATGGCTCCTGTTCTCTTCTTTATGTCTTCAGTTCTCTTTATGTCCCCAGTTCTCTTCTTTATGTCTCCAGTTCTCTTCTTTATGTCTCCAGTTCTCTTCTTTATGTCTTCTGTTCTCTTCTTTATGTCTCAAAATCTGTTCTTTATGTCTTCATGCTTCGGAAGATCCAAAATGGATGGCTACTGCATGAATGGAAAACCTCCATAGCAGCCTCAAATCTTCAGGAACTGGTGTGGATCTACTGTTCTGGTAATGCAGGCGTACGAGCAATGATAGAGCTGATAGACTAGCTTCAAGAGCACCTATAAACTACGGTGGAGTAATTGTTGACGCTGTAACATGAGAGGAAGACGCAACTATGTTCTAGCAGAAAATGTGTGAATTCTGTCCGCAGGAAATGTTATAAGAATGACTGAAATGTGGTTTAAGAAAATAATTAAAGTTCCTCGATTTCAAGAGACATGGCGGCTGATATTCTGACATTGGTCAGAGTTCAAGCGGATCTTTCTGTACGCAAGAGAGGATGAAAATATGACAACAGTTATCTTTCAGATGAGGACAGTTCTCTCAGAGATGTGTGCTTGTCATATATTCATACAATATATTTAGACAGAAAAATAAGAACAGTAAATACACACGTAATAATTTATAAGGGACATAACGCATTACAACACAGACAAAGAATGCAGATACGCAGAATTAGACGTAAGGAGTAAACACGATTGTACAGAAATATACACGTTAATGAAAGTGTATATACCATCAGTAACAGCACATAAGCCAATATAGTATAACAAATTCTGTACAGGACGGCACATTGTAATAGGAACCGATTTTAAATGCATCCTGAACAACGTGGACATGTCGCGAGGAACCGTACAAGGAAGAAGGAAGCCTCTAAATAGTGTACACACATAAGTAGACATACCACAAATACTGAACACAAACAAGTAGACATACCACACATACTAAACACACAGAAGTAAATATTTCACCGACAGTGAAATCACACAAGTAAAAATATCACAAATAGCGAAACACATAAGGAGACATAACACAAATAGTGAACACACACAATGGTGTACCTCAGATATTGAATACACACTATTAGGCATAACACATATAGGGAACTAACACAAGTAGACAAACCACAAATAGTGGACACACAAAAGTAAACATACCACAGATATTAAACACAAAGAACTAGACATACCAAAAGCAATGAAAACACACCAATACACATACAACTATTGGTGAACCCACACATAGACCTACCACAAACAGTGAGCACACAAACGTAGATTTTCTGGAAATTATTTATACTGTGGATTTCAATACATGATAAATATGTACTCTTTGGCTCATCATCTAAGGATACGACCACAGCATACAATAGCTGACAATAATTAAACATAACACCTGAAACAGGTAAGTTCCCTTTTATTACCACTGCACACACGGAAGCCACACACGGCTAGCAATACATATGAAATACAATGCAACAGAAATGCCAATATAACTTGCAATAACCAACACCTCAATCTATCAGCATCATACCCACTGATATGTTCCTACCGAGTGAACATCACAATGAATAAAGGTGTTGATGGTATAAATTTGTTTGTCATTCGTGATGACAAAAAATGTAAACAAAGAATAAATGTTCACAAACTTTCATTCAGATGCTCAAGCGTAAGATGGAAAAGAGAACACATCTTGGGAAAAAGAGGACAGACTGTCACACTACATTATGGCAACAGCTCGCTGGACGAATAGATGCGAACAGTAACACTGTTTTCTTTTGTTTGTTTTTTTCTTCAGCTGTTTGCTACTTTCCCTTGCGTAGCACGTTCCTTTCAACAATGTTGTAAACGTGATGTAGAAGGAAATGGTGGACATTTTGACAACAAATACTTTCTTATGAGATTTTCTATTTGATGTGCACAATACATGAATCTCATGTTACATGTGCGAAAGGCATCGCAACAATCATACTGCTTTTGACAACGTAGCAACGAAAACAGTGTTGATGGTATGTAGCAGGTTTAAAAAGTTTTCTTAGTCATTGTTACCTGAAAGTTGCAAGGACAGAATCAACATTTTTCTTAAGCAAGCCTTGATGCAGTGCATGTGCACAACATATCACCAACCTCAAAAATTTACTTCTCAGTAAACACACTTGAAGTATGGCAATATGTGCTGGTATAAATTATAATTACCTTAAATAGAAAATATTGCTCTCATTATTAAGAAAAATAAACATCAGACCTAACACTTTGCCTCCAGCTTTCGTTTCTGTTAAATATGTATAGGGACCATTTATTTTTTAAATAAGACTATACTTTATTAATATCTGCTATATAAAGTGCATTTAGCGTTATTTTCTGCTGCATAGACTGCATTTGACGATATTCAGGCATCAATGAACATGTAAGTGGACCTATAGACTGTCACATAATTATTATATTGGTGAACAGTTAAAACTAAAGCAGTTTATATTTAAAAGCAGCCTCTGCGCTGTTACAATGATAGATGTTTGTTCAGGTGGTAAATAGAAAAATATGAATTGACAATGTAAATTGCACAAAAGGTATCTCAAATAGTTATTTGAAACCCCGTTTGAACACTGACCTATCGTACATTTAAGATTAGGCGAGGGATAACTGGCGCAGCATCTCCCCTCTTTGATAAGCAAGGACATTATCAAAGGATAAGTCCTGCTCATCGAGTGAGACTATGGCCGCTAACCAGCTACCACAAGGACGCACAGAGAGCCCGCCTCTGTGCTGAGGATGCCAGCTTTTAACTACGCACCCGACCTAACTCCTCGCCCCCAGCTTTCGTCTTCTACCATGACATATGGGGAGGAACCAGCTCTGACCCCAAGCGTGCAAAGTTCCCGGGCAAGGGAAGCTTTAGCTGGACCTTGAACCTCAAAGAGGCGTCGAAGTCATGTATAGACTAGGCCAGTTCCGAGTAGAAGTCGACACTAGCCGCTCCCACCGGCACCAATTATGTTTTAATAACATTATAAGCTACTCTAACAAGTGTCTTTTTCTGGTTGTAAAAATTTGCATATCATCTGTGAAAGAAAATTATTGACATTGGAAAATTAAAACGACGCATTTAAAAACAATAAGATAAAATAACAGAGCTTCGTTTTAGGGCATGATGTTACGTAGGTTATTAATTGGACGTTAATATTACTTTCATTACACCTCAGTGACACTTGCTATTTTAACCTCCCATTTTTTCATAAAGGGATGCAACAAATAAAAATGAAATTTTTTTTGAAAAATGTAACAGAAATTATTTAATGAAGTGGACAGATTATGGTCAAAGGGAAATAATCAACTGAGAAATAATGCATTTCATCAATGTAGTTCCATGTTTAAAACTGTTTATAGGTCTATTGTTTATGCAGAATAGCTCTCGCTGCTACAAAGACTTAGTTTCAGTTGAGTAAAATAAAGGTACATTTTATATTATTTTGAGCGTATTCACAATTAAAACACTTTATGAACAGCGCTGTGACTGTTGAGTGGCCGCTGTATACATTGTTACATATTTCTCAAGTAATAATACAGAATAGAGCCATGTCGTTTTCTCTTCTTTATTTCTTTTTTTAAATTCATTGACTTTTTAGGCATTAAAAAATATCATTCTTGTTACCATCTTTGTCAGATAAATAAACTTGTTGAGTGCTTAAAAATGTCATTGAAAACAAAAGGGAGGTTTGTTACGTCTATCATTTCACAGATTAAAAAATACAGCTGTTTAAATTAGGAACAAATAAAGCTTGATCAGTTAGTTATTGATAGATAAAAAGAATCATCGAGGGTTCCAAAAAAAAAATGAACGCGTCATTATTACAGATTGATAGTAATTTTTTGCTAAGCTGGTAATATGCATCATTTTTATTGTGGCCTGGATGTTCTGCTTACCGCTTGCTGCAGTAGCTGCGCTTGATTAAATTCTTGACCTATGTTTGAGTTATGCTTGTGTCAAGATGAGTTAGCTTTCCCCCTTTCCAGCTCTTCATTTCCCGAGATGTTACAAAGAGAAGGGATCCACTGAATCACAACTATAGTGAATTGCTGACACAGTTTGTGAAGTGTTACTCTAAGGTCATCGAGGTCGGCATTAATTCTGATTCTTCGCGTTCCAAGCACTGACAGCGCATTTAAGAAGATAGCTCCTTGTCTTTCTGAGCTTTCTTGTCATTAGGACGTCTGTTTCATTTTGTAAGGCCTCTGCCTCTGCTCTGAAGTTACTCGAGAATGTTCCGGTTGCGACTGACAGCTATTTTTGCTTTGCTTAAACAAGAAAACTCCGTCTTGGTTCGACAAGGAAGGGTTCGTCCAATCTATATACACATTTTATCAGTAACAAGTGAACACATTCCAGCTTTTAACGACAAGAAATGTAATTAGAATGACACGATTAATATTTCTGGGGAGCTAACATATTCTGACTAAATTATTACGTCTCTTGCTGATCAAACTACGGTGGAGTAATTGTTGACGCTGTAACATGAGAGGAAGACGCAACTATGTTCTAGCAGAAAATGTGTGAATTCTGTCCGCAGGAAATGTTATAAGAATGACTGAAATGTGGTTTAAGAAAATAATTAAAGTTCCTCGATTTCAAGAGACATGGCGGCTGATATTCTGACATTGGTCAGAGTTCAAGCGGATCTTTCTGTACGCAAGAGAGGATGATAATTATCTAAAATATGACAACAGTTATCTTTCAGATGAGGACAGTTCTCTCAGAGATGTGTGCTTGTCATATATTCATACAATATATTTAGACAGAAAAATAAGAACAGTAAATACACACGTAATAATTTATAAGGGACATAACGCATTACAACACAGACACAGAATGCAGATACGCAGAATTAGACGTAAGGAGTAAACACGATTGTACAGAAATATACACGTTAATGAAAGTGTATATACCATCATCAGTATATACTAACTAACCTAACCCTAACCCTAACAAATTCTGTACAGGACGGCACCCTCACCCTAGGAACCTGATTGTAAATGCACCCTGACCCTGGACACCCTGACCCTACACCCTGAAGAACCCTAACCCTAACCCTAACCCTAACCCTAACCCTAACCCTAACCCTAACCCTAACCCTAACCCTAACCCTAACCCTAACCCTAACCCTAACCCTAACCCTAACCCCTAACCCCTAACCCTAACCCTAACCCCTAACCCTAACCCCTAACCCCTAACCCTAACCCTAACCCTAACCCCAAATGTAATTAGAATGACACGATTAATATTTCTGGGGAGCTAACATATTCTGACTAAATTATTACGTCTCTTGCTGATCAAACTACGGTGGAGTAATTGTTGACGCTGTAACATGAGAGGAAGACGCAACTATGTTCTAGCAGAAAATGTGTGAATTCTGTCCGCAGGAAATGTTATAAGAATGACTGAAATGTGGTTTAAGAAAATAATTAAAGTTCCTCGATCTCAAGAGACATGGCGGCTGATATTCTGACATTGGTCAGAGTTCAAGCGGATCTTTCTGTACGCAAGAGAGGATGATAATTATCTAAAATATGACAACAGTTATCTTTCAGATGAGGACAGTTCTCTCAGAGATGTGTGCTGGTCATAAAATTCATACAATATATTTAGACAGAAAAATAAGAACAGTAAATACACACGTAATAATTTATAAGGGACATAACGCATTACAACACAGACAAAGAATGCAGATACGCAGAATTAGACGTAAGGAGTAAACACGATTGTACAGAAATATACACGTTAATGAAAGTGTATATACCATCAGTAACAGCACATAAGCCAATATAGTATAACAAATTCTGTACAGGACGGCACATTGTAATAGGAACCGATTTTAAATGCATCCTGAACAACGTGGACATGTCGCGAGGAACCGTACAAGGAAGAAGGAAGCCTCTAAATAGTGTACACACATAAGTAGACATACCACAAATACTGAACACAAACAAGTAGACATACCACACATACTAAACACACAGAAGTAAATATTTCACCGACAGTGAAATCACACAAGTAAAAATATCACAAATAGCGAAACACATAAAGAGACATAACACAAATAGTGAACACACACAATGGTGTACCTCAGATATTGAATACACACTATTAGGCATAACACATATAGGGAACTAACACAAGTAGACAAACCACAAATAGTGGACACACAAAAGTAAACATACCACAGATATTAAACACAAAGAACTAGACATACCAAAAGCAATGAAAACACACCAATACACATACAACTATTGGTGAACCCACACATAGACCTACCACAAACAGTGAGCACACAAAACTGTGGATTTCAATACATGATAAATATGTACTCTTTGGCTCATCATCTAAGGATACGACCACAGCATACAATAGCTGACAATAATTAAACATAACACCTGAAACAGGTAAGTTCCCTTTTATTAACCACTGCACACACGGAAGCCACACACGGCTAGCAATACATATGAAATACAATGCAACAGAAATGCCAATATAACTTGCAATAACCAACACCTCAATCTATCAGCATCATACCCACTGATATGTTCCTACCGAGTGAACATCACAATGAATAAAGGTGTTGATGGTATAAATTTGTTTGTCATTCGTGATGACAAAAAATGTAAACAAAGAATAAATGTTCACAAACATTCATTCAGATGCTCAAGCGTAAGATGGAAAAGAGAACACATCTTGGGAAAAGAGGACAGACTGTCACACTACATTATGGCAACAGCTCGCTGGACGAATAGATGCGAACAGTAACACTGTTTTCTTTTGTTTGTTTTTTTCTTCAGCTGTTTGCTACTTTCCCTTGCGTAGCACGTTCCTTTCAACAATGTTGTAAACATGATGTAGAAGGAAATGGTGGACATTTTGACAACAAATACTTTCTTATGAGATTTTCTATTTGATGTGCACAATACATGAATCTCATGTTACATGTGCGAAAGGCATCGCAACAATCATACTGCTTTTGACAACGTAGCAACGAAAACAGTGTTGATGGTATGTAGCAGGTTTAAAAAGTTTTCTTAGTCATTGTTAACTGAAAGTTGCAAGGACAGAATCAACATTTTTCTTAAGCAAGCCTTGATGCAGTGCATGTGCACAACATATCACCAACCTCAAAAATTTACTTCTCAGTAAACACACTTGAAGTATGGCAATATGTGCTGGTATAAATTATAATTACCTTAAATAGAAAATATTGCTCTCATTATTAAAAAAAATAAACATCAGACCTAACACTTTGCCTCCAGCTTTCGTTTCTGTTAAATATGTATAGGGACCATTTATTGTTTAAATAAGACTATACTTTATTAATATCTGCTATATAAAGTGCATTTAGCGTTATTTTCTGCTGCATAGACTGCATTTGACGATATTCAGGCATCAATGAACATGTAAGTGGACCTATAGACTGTCACATAATTATTATATTGGTGAACAGTTAAAACTAAAGCAGTTTATATTTAAAAGCAGCCTCTGCGCTGTTACAATGATAGATGTTTGTTCAGGTGGTAAATAGAAAAATATGAATTGACAATGTAAATTGCACAAAAGGTATCTCAAATAGTTATTTGAAACCCCGTTTGAACACTGACCTATCGTACATTTAAGATTAGGCGAGGGATAACTGGCGCAGCATCTCCCCTCTTTGATAAGCAAGGACATTATCAAAGGATAAGTCCTGCTCATCGAGTGAGACTATGGCCGCTAACCAGCTACCACAAGGACGCACAGAGAGCCCACCTCTGTGCTGAGGTGCCAGCTTTTAACTACGCACCCGACCTAACTCCTCGCCCCCAGCTTTCGTCTTCTACCATGACATATGGGGAGGAACCAGCTCTGACCCCAAGCGTGCAAAGTTCCCGGGCAAGGGAAGCTTTAGCTGGACCTTGAACCTCAAAGAGGCGTCGAAGTCATGTATAGACTAGGCCAGTTCCGAGTAGAAGTCGACACTAGCCGCTCCCACCGGCACCAAATTTTTTTTTAATAACATTATAAGCTACTCTAACAAGTGTCTTTTTCTGGTTGTAAAAATTTGCATATCATCTGTGAAAGAAAATTATTGACATTGGAAAATTAAAACGACGCATTTAAAAACAATAAGATAAAATAACAGAGCTTCGTTTTAGGGCATGATGTTACGTAGGTTATTAATTGGACGTTAATATTACTTTCATTACACCTCAGTGACACTTGCTATTTTAACCTCCCATTGTTTTCATAAAGGGATGCAACAAACAAAAATGAATTTTTTTTTTTGAAAAATGTAACAGAAATTATTTAATGAAGTGGAAGATTATGGTCAAAGGGAAATAATCAACTGAGAAATAATGCATTTCATCAATGTAGTTCCATGTTTAAAACTGTTTATAGGTCTATTGTTTATGCAGAATAGCTCTCGTTGCTACAAAGACTTAGTTTCAGTTGAGTAAAATAAAGGTACATTTTATATTATTTTGAGCGTATACACAATTAAAACACTTTATGAACAGCGCTGTGACTGTTGAGTGGCCGCTGTATACATTGTTACATATTTCTCAAGTAATAATACAGAATAGAGCCATGTCGTTTTCTCTTCTTTATTTCTTTTTTTTAAATTCATTGACTTTTTAGGCATTAAAAAATATCATTCTTGTTACCATCTTTGTCAGATAAATAAACTTGTTGAGTGCTTAAAAATGTCATTGAAAACAAAAGGGAGGTTTGTTACGTCTATCATTTCACAGATTAAAAAATACAGCTGTTTAAATTAGGAACAAATAAAGCTTGATCAGTTAGTTATTGATAGATAAAAAGAATCATCGAGGGTTCCAAAAAAAATGAACGCGTCATTATTACAGATTGATAGTAAATTTTTGCTAAGCTGGTAATATGCATCATTTTGATTGTGGCCTGGATGTTCTGCTTACCGCTTGCTGCAGTAGCTGCGCTTGATTAAATTCTTGACCTATGTTTGAGTTATGCTTGTGTCAAGATGAGTTAGCTTTCCCCCTTTCCAGCTCTTCATTTCCCGAGATGTTACAAAGAGAAGGGATCCACTGAATCACAACTATAGTGAATTGCTGACACAGTTTGTGAAGTGTTACTCTAAGGTCATCGAGGTCGGCATTAATTCTGATTCTTCGCGTTCCAAGCACTGACAGCGCATTTAAGAAGATAGCTCCTTGTCTTTCTGAGCTTTCTTGTCATTAGGACGTCTGTTTCATTTTGTAAGGCCTCTGCCTCTGCTCTGAAGTTACTCGAGAATGTTCCGGTTGCGACTGACAGCTATTTTTGCTTTGCTTAAACAAGAAAACTCCGTCTTGGTTCGACAAGGAAGGGTTCGTCCAATCTATATACACATTTTATCAGTAACAAGTGAACACATTCCAGCTTTTAACGACGTTCCGATGTAAATACAGCAAGAAATGTAATTAGAATGACACGATTAATATTTCTGGGGAGCTAACATATTCTGACTAAATTATTACGTCTCTTGCTGATCAAACTACGGTGGGTAATTGTTGACGCTGTAACATGAGAGGAAGAAGACGCAACTATGTTCTAGCAGAAAATGTGTGAATTCTGTCCGCAGGAAATGTTATAAGAATGACTGAAATGTGGTTTAAGAAAATAATTAAAGTTCCTCGATTTCAAGAGACATGGCGGCTGATATTCTGACATTGGTCAGAGTTCAAGCGGATCTTTCTGTACGCAAGAGAGGATGATAATTATCTAAAATATGACAACAGTTATCTTTCAGATGAGGACAGTTCTCTCAGAGATGATTGCTTGTCATATATTCATACAATATATTTAGACAGAAAAAATAAGAACAGTAAATACACACGTAATAATTTATAAGGGACATAACGCATTACAACACAGACAAAGAATGTAGATACGCAGAATTAGACGTAAGGAGTAAACACGATTGTACAGAAATATACACGTTAATGAAAGTGTATATACCATCAGTATATACCCTAACTCTAACCCTAACCCTAACCCTAACGGCACATTGTAATAGGAACCGATTGACCCTGACCCTGAACTGGAATGTCGCGAGGAATGAAAAGAAAAACCCTGATCCTGACCCTGGACCATGTCCTAACCCTAACCCTAAGGAACCCTAAACCCTAACCTAACCCTAACATAACCCCTAACCTAACACTAAACCCAAAAAACAAGTAGACATACCTAACATACTAACCCTAACCCTAAAAACCCACTAACCCCTAACCCCTAACCCTAACCCTAACCCTAACCCTAACCCTAACCCTAACCCTAACCCTAACCCTAACCCTAACCCTAAATGTAATTAGAATGACACGATTAATATTTCTGGGGAGCTAACATATTCTGACTAAATTATTACGTCTCTTGCTGATCAAACTACGGTGGAGTAATTGTTGACGCTGTAACATGAGAGGAAGACGCAACTATGTTCTAGCAGAAAATGTGTGAATTCTGTCCGCAGGAAATGTTATAAGAATGACTGAAATGTGGTTTAAGAAAATAATTAAAGTTCCTCGATTTCAAGAGACATGGCGGCTGATATTCTGACATTGTCAGAGTTCAAGCGGATCTTTCTGTACGCAAGAGAGGATGATAATTATCTAAAATATGACAACAGTTATCTTTCAGATGAGGACAGTTCTCTCAGAGATGTGTGCTTGTCATATATTCATACAATATATTTAGACAGAAAAATAAGAACAGTAAATACACACGTAATAATTTATAAGGGACATAACGCATTACAACACAGACAAAGCATGCAGATACGCAGAATTAGACGTAAGGAGTAAACACGATTGTACAGAAATATACACGTTAATGAAAGTGTATATACCATCAGTAACAGCACATAAGCCAATATAGTATAACAAATTCTGTACAGGACGGCACATTGTAATAGGAACCGATTTTAAATGCATCCTGAACAACGTGGACATGTCGCGAGGAACCGTACAAGGAAGAAGGAAGCCTCTAAATAGTGTACACACATAAGTAGACATACCACAAATACTGAACACAAACAAGTAGACATACCACACATACTAAACACACAGAAGTAAATATTTCACCGACAGTGAAATCACACAAGTAAAAATATCACAAATAGCGAAACACATAAGAGACATAACACAAATAGTGAACACACACAATGGTGTACCTCAGATATTGAATACACACTATTAGGCATAACACATATAGGGAACTAACACAAGTAGACAAGTAGACAAACCACAAATAGTGGACACACAAAAGTAAACATACCACAGATATTAAACACAAAGAACTAGACATACCAAAAGCAATGAAAACACACCAATACACATACAACTATTGGTGAACCCACACATAGACCTACCACAAACAGTGAGCACACAAACGTAGATGTCAGGAAACTATTTATACTGTGGATTTCAATACATGATAAATATGTACTCTTTGGCTCATCATCTAAGGATACGACCACAGCATACAATAGCTGACAATAATTAAACATAACACCTGAAACAGGTAAGTTCCCTTTTATTAACCACTGCACACACGGAAGCCACACACGGCTAGCAATACATATGAAATACAATGCAACAGAAATGCCAATATAACTTGCAATAACCAACACCTCAATCTATCAGCATCATACCCACTGATATGTTCCTACCGAGTGAACATCACAATGAATAAAGGTGTTGATGGTATAAATTTGTTTGTCATTCGTGATGACAAAAAATGTAAACAAAGAATAAATGTTCACAAACATTCATTCAGATGCTCAAGCGTAAGATGGAAAAGAGAACACATCTTGGGAAAAAGAGGACAGACTGTCACACTACATTATGGCAACAGCTCGCTGGACGAATAGATGCGAACAGTAACATTGTTTTCTTTTGTTTGTTTTTTTCTTCAGCTGTTTGCTACTTTCCCTTGCGTAGCACGTTCCTTTCAACAATGTTGTAAACATGATGTAGAAGGAAATGGTGGACATTTTGACAACAAATACTTTCTTATGAGATTTTCTATTTATTTGATGTGCACAATACATGAATCTCATGTTACATGTGCGAAAGGCATCGCAACAATCATACTGCTTTTGACAACGTAGCAACGAAAACAGTGTTGATGGTATGTAGCAGGTTTAAAAAGTTTTCTTAGTCATTGTTACTGAAAGTTGCAAGGACAGAATCAACATTTTTCTTAAGCAAGCCTTGATGCAGTGCATGTGCACAACATATCACCAACCTCAAAAATTTACTTCTCAGTAAACACACTTGAAGTATGGCAATATGTGCTGGTATAAATTATAATTACCTTAAATAGAAAATATTGCTCTCATTATTAAGAAAAATAAACATCAGACCTAACACTTTGCCTCCAGCTTTCGTTTCTGTTAAATATGTATAGGGACCATTTATTGTTTAAATAAGACTATACTTTATTAATATCTGCTATATAAAGTGCATTTAGCGTTATTTTTCTGCTGCATAGACTGCATTTGACGATATTCAGGCATCAATGAACATGTAAGTGGACCTATAGACTGTCACATAATTATTATATTGGTGAACAGTTAAAACTAAAGCAGTTTATATTTAAAAGCAGCCTCTGCGCTGTTACAATGATAGATGTTTGTTCAGGTGGTAAATAAAAAATATGAATTGACAATGTAAATTGCACAAAAGGTATCTCAAATAGTTATTTGAAACCCCGTTTGAACACTGACCTATCGTACATTTAAGATTAGGCGAGGGATAACTGGCGCAGCATCTCCCCTCTTTGATAAGCAAGGACATTATCAAAGGATAAGTCCTGCTCATCGAGTGAGACTATGGCCGCTAACCAGCTACCACAAGGACGCACAGAGAGCCCACCTCTGTGCTGAGGATGCCAGCTTTTAACTACGCACCCGACCTAACTCCTCGCCCCCAGCTTTCGTCTTCTACCATGACATATGGGGAGGAACCAGCTCTGACCCCAGGCGTGCAAAGTTCCCGGGCAAGGGAAGCTTGAGCTGGGCCTTGAACCTCAAAGAGGCGTCGAAGTCATGTATAGACTAGGCCAGTTCCGAGTAGAAGTCGACACTAGCCGCTCCCACCGGCACCAATTTATTTTTTAATAACATTATAAGCTACTCTAACAAGTGTCTTTTTCTGGTTGTAAAAATTTGCATATCATCTGTGAAAGAAAATTATTGACATTGGAAAATTAAAACGACGCATTTAAAAACAATAAGATAAAATAACAGAGCTTCGTTTTAGGGCGTGATGTTACGTAGGTTATTAATTGGACGTTAATATTACTTTCATTACACTTCAGTGACACTTGCTATTTTAACCTCCCATTGTTTTCATAAAGGGATGCAACAAAAATTTGAAAAATGTAACAGAAATTATTTAATGAAGTGGAAAGATTATGGTCAAAGGGAAATAATCAACTGAGAAATAATGCATTTCATCAATGTAGTTCCATGTTTAAAACTGTTTATAGGTCTATTGTTTATGCAGAATAGCTCTCGTTGCTACAAAGACTTAGTTTCAGTTGAGTAAAATAAAGGTACATTTTATATTATTTTGAGCGTATACACAATTAAAACACTTTATGAACAGCGCTGTGACTGTTGAGTGGCCGCTGTATACATTGTTACATATTTCTCAAGTAATAATACAGAATAGAGCCATGTAGTTTTCTCTTCTTTATTTCTTTTTTTTTAAATTCATTGACTTTTTAGGCATTAAAAAATATCATTCTTGTTACCATCTTTGTCAGATAAATAAACTTGTTGAGTGCTTAAAAATGTCATTGAAAACAAAAGGGAGGTTTGTTACGTCTATCATTTCACAGATTAAAAAATACAGCTGTTTAAATTAGGAACAAATAAAGCTTGATCAGTTAGTTATTGATAGATTAAAAAGAATCATCGAGGGTTCCAAAAAAATGAACGCGTCATTATTACAGATTGATAGTAAATTTTTGCTAAGCTGGTAATATGCATCATTTTATTGTGGCCTGATTTTTGATGTTGCTGCTTACTGGCTTGTTCTGCTGCTGCTTGCTTGCTGCTGCAGATTAATTGCGCTTGATTAAATTCTTGACCTATGTTTGAGTTATGCTTGCGTCAAGATGAGTTAGCTTTCCCCATTTCCAGCTCTTCATTTCCCGAGATGTTACAAAGAGAAGGGATCCACTGAATCACAACTCTAGTGAATTGCTGACACAGTTTGTGAAGTGTTACTCTAAGGTCATCGAGGTCGGCATTAATTCTGATTCTTCGCGTTCCAATCACTGACAGCATTTAAGAAGATAGCTCCTTGTCTTTCTGAGCTTTCTTGTCATTAGGACGTCTGTTTCATTTTGTAAGGCCTCTGCCTCTGCTCTGAAGTTACTCGAGAATGTTCCGGTTGCGACTGACAGCTATTTTTGCTTTGCTTAAACAAGAAAACTCCGTCTTGGTTCGACAAGGAGGGTTCGTCCTCTTTTTTCGTAACAAGTGAAAACTCTTGGTTCCGTCTTTCGACGGGTTCTTTCGTCGTTCGACAATTAATTTTTGAAGGGTTTTTAACAATTATTATACACATTTTATCAGTAACAAGTGAACACATTCCAGCTTTTAACGACGTTCCGATGTAAATACAGCAAGAAATGTAATTAGAATGACACGATTAATATTTCTGGGGAGCTAACATATTCTGACTAAATTATTACGTCTCTTGCTGATCAAACTACGGTGGAGTAATTGTTGACGCTGTAACATGAGAGGAAGACGCAACTATGTTCTAGCAGAAAATGTGTGAATTCTGTCCGCAGGAAATGTTATAAGAATGACTGAAATGTGGTTTAAGAAAATAATTAAAGTTCCTCGATTTCAAGAGACATGGCGGCTGATATTCTGACATTGGTCAGAGTTCAAGCGGATCTTTCTGTACGCAAGAGAGGATGATAATTATCTAAAATATGACAACAGTTATCTTTCAGATGAGGACAGTTCTCTCAGAGATGTGTGCTTGTCATATATTCATACAATATATTTAGACAGAAAAATAAGAACAGTAAATACACACGTAATAATTTATAAGGGACATAACGCATTACAACACAGACAAAGAATGCAGATACGCAGAATTAGACGTAAGGAGTAAACACGATTGTACAGAAATATACACGTTAATGAAAGTGTATATACCATCAGTACAGCACATAAGCCAATATAGTATAACAAATTCTGTACAGGACGGCACATTGTAATAGGAACCGATTGTAAATGCATCCTGAACAACGTGGACATGTCGCGAGGAACCGTACAACCCTAACCCTAACCCTAACCCTAACCCTAACCCCTAACCCTAACCCTAACCCTAACCCTAACCCTAACCCTAACCCTAACCCTAACCCTAACCCTAACCCCTGAAATCACTAAGTAAAAATATCACAAATACCCTAAACAAAAACACTAAAAAGTGAAACTAACCAATAACCCTAACACAAATAGTGAACGATGTAAACACACCCAAATGTAATTGAATGACACGATTAGGCATAATATTTCTAGGGGAACATACACATAGTGACTAAATTATTACGTGGACTCACTGATCAAACTACGGTGGAGTAATTGTTGACGCTGTAACATGAGAGGAAGACGCAACTATGTTCTAGCAAAATTGGTGAACCCACACATAGACCTACCACAAACAGTGAGCACACAAACGTAGATGTCAGGAAACTATTTATACTGTGGATTTCAATACATGATAAATATGTACTCTTTAAGAAAATCATTAAAGATACGACTCATTCAAGAGACATGGCGGCTGACAATAATTCTAACACCTGTCAGAGTTCAAGCGGATCTAACCACTGGTTAGGGTTAGGGTTAGGGGTTAGGGGATAAACTAATTAGGGGTTATCTTTCAGATTAGGTTAGGGTTAGGGTTTTTAGAGGTTAGGGGTTAAGTATTTTTCATATTTATTACATCATTTATATATTTAGACAGAAAAATAAGAACAGTAAATACACACGTAATAATTTATAAGGGACATAACGCATTGCAACACAGACAAAAAATGTAGATACGCAGAATTAGACGTAAGGAGTAAACACGATTGTACAGAAATATACACGTTAATGAAAGTGTATATACCATCAGTAACAGCACATAAGCCAATATAGTATAACAAATTCTGTACAGGACGGCACATTGTAATAGGAACCGATTTTAAATGCATCCTGAACAACGTGGACATGTCGCGAGGAACCGTACAAGGAAGAAGGAAGCCTCTAAATAGTGTACACACATAAGTAGACATACCACAAATACTGAACACAAACAAGTAGACATACCACACATACTAAACACACAGAAGTAAATATTTCACCGACAGTGAAATCACACAAGTAAAAATATCACAAATAGCGAAACACATAAAGAGACATAACACAATGGTGTACCTCAGATATTGAATACACACTATTAGGCATAACACATATAGGGAACTAACACAAGTAGACAAACCACAAATAGTGGACACACAAAAGTAAACATACCACAGATATTAAACACAAAGAACTAGACATACCAAAAGCAATGAAAACACACCAATACACATACAACTATTGGTGAACCCACACATAGACCTACCACAAACAGTGAGCACACAAACGTAGATGTCAGGAAACTATTTATACTGTGGATTTCAATACATGATAAATATGTACTCTTTGGCTCATCATCTAAGGATACGACCACAGCATACAATAGCTGACAATAATTAAACATAACACCTGAAACAGGTAAGTTCCCTTTTATTAACCACTGCACACACGGAAGCCACACACGGCTAGCAATACATATGAAATACAATGCAACAGAAATGCCAATATAACTTGCAATAACCAACACCTCAATCTATCAGCATCATACCCACTGATATGTTCCTACCGAGTGAACATCACAATGAATAAAGGTGTTGATGGTATAAATTTGTTTGTCATTCGTGATGACAAAAAATGTAAACAAAGAATAAATGTTCACAAACATTCATTCAGATGCTCAAGCGTAAGATGGAAAAGAGAACACATCTTGGGAAAAGAGGACAGACTGTCACACTACATTATGGCAACAGCTCGCTGGACGAATAGATGCGAACAGTAACACTGTTTTTTTTTTTGTTTTTTTTTCTTCAGCTGTTTGCTACTTTCCCTTGCGTAGCACGTTCCTTTCAACAATGTTGTAAACATGATGTAGAAGGAAATGGTGGACATTTTGACAACAAATACTTTCTTATGAGATTTTCTATTTGATGTGCACAATACATGAATCTCATGTTACATGTGCGAAAGGCATCGCAACAATCATACTGCTTTTGACAACGTAGCAACGAAAACAGTGTTGATGGTATGTAGCAGGTTTAAAAAGTTTTCTTAGTCATTGTTAACTGAAAGTTGCAAGGACAGAATCAACATTTTTCTTAAGCAAGCCTTGATGCAGTGCATGTGCACAACATATCACCAACCTCAAAAAATTTACTTCTCAGTAAACACACTTGAAGTATGGCAATATGTGCTGGTATAAATTATAATTACCTTAAATAGAAAATATTGCTCTCATTATTAAGAAAAATAAACATCAGACCTAACACTTTGCCTCCAGCTTTCGTTTCTGTTAAATATGTATAGGGACCATTTATTGTTTAAATAAGACTATACTTTATTAATATCTGCTATATAAAGTGCATTTAGCGTTATTTTCTGCTGCATAGACTGCATTTGACGATATTCAGGCATCAATGAACATGTAAGTGGACCTATAGACTGTCACATAATTATTATATTGGTGAACAGTTAAAACTAAAGCAGTTTATATTTAAAAGCAGCCTCTGCGCTGTTACAATGATAGATGTTTGTTCAGGTGGTAAATAGAAAAAAATATGAATTGACAATGTAAATTGCACAAAAGGTATCTCAAATAGTTATTTGAAACCCCGTTTGAACACTGACCTATCGTACATTTAAGATTAGGCGAGGGATAACTGGCGCAGCATCTCCCCTCTTTGATAAGCAAGGACATTATCAAAGGATAAGTCCTGCTCATCGAGTGAGACTATGGCCGCTAACCAGCTACCACAAGGACGCACAGAGAGCCCACCTCTGTGCTGAGGATGCCAGCTTTTAACTACGCACCCGACCTAACTCCTCGCCCCCAGCTTTCGTCTTCTACCATGACATATGGGGAGGAACCAGCTCTGACCCCAGGCGTGCAAAGTTCCCGGGCAAGGGAAGCTTGAGCTGGACCTTGAACCTCAAAGAGGCGTCGAAGTCATGTATAGACTAGGCCAGTTCCGAGTAGAAGTCGACACTAGCCGCTCCCACCGGCACCAATTTTTTAATAACATTATAAGCTACTCTAACAAGTGTCTTTTTCTGGTTGTAAAAATTTGCATATCATCTGTGAAAGAAAATTATTGACATTGGAAAATTAAAACGACGCATTTAAAAACAATAAGATAAAATAACAGAGCTTCGTTTTAGGGCGTGATGTTACGTAGGTTATTAATTGGACGTTAATATTACTTTCATTACACTTCAGTGACACTTGCTATTTTAACCTCCCATTGTTTTCATAAAGGGATGCAACAAATAAAAATGACATTTTTTTTGAAAAATGTAACAGAAATTATTTAATGAAGTGGAAAGATTATGGTCAAAGGGAAATAATCAACTGAGAAATAATGCATTTCATCAATGTAGTTCCATGTTTAAAACTGTTTATAGGTCTATTGTTTATGCAGAATAGCTCTCGTTGCTACAAAGACTTAGTTTCAGTTGAGTAAAATAAAGGTACATTTTATATTATTTTGAGCGTATACACAATTAAAACACTTTATGAACAGCGCTGTGACTGTTGAGTGGCCGCTGTATACATTGTTACATATTTCTCAAGTAATAATACAGAATAGAGCCATGTAGTTTTCTCTTCTTTATTTCTTTTTTTAAATTCATTGACTTTTTAGGCATTAAAAAATATCATTCTTGTTACCATCTTTGTCAGATAAATAAACTTGTTGAGTGCTTAAAAATGTCATTGAAAACAAAAGGGAGGTTTGTTACGTCTATCATTTCACAGATTAAAAAATACAGCTGTTTAAATTAGGAACAAATAAAGCTTGATCAGTTAGTTATTGATAGATAAAAAGAATCATCGAGGGTTCCAAAAAAAAATGAACGCGTCATTATTACAGATTGATAGTAAATTTTTGCTAAGCTGGTAATATGCATCATTTTTATTGTGGCCTGGATGTTCTGCTTACCGCTTGCTGCAGTAGCTGCGCTTGATTAAATTCTTGACCTATGTTTGAGTTATGCTTGTGTCAAGATGAGTTAGCTTTCCCCCTTTCCAGCTCTTCATTTCCCGAGATGTTACAAAGAGAAGGGATCCACTGAATCACAACTATAGTGAATTGCTGACACAGTTTGTGAAGTGTTACTCTAAGGTCATCGAGGTCGGCATTAATTCTGATTCTTCGCGTTCCAAGCACTGACAGCGCATTTAAGAAGATAGCTCCTTGTCTTTCTGAGCTTTCTTGTCATTAGGACGTCTGTTTCATTTTGTAAGGCCTCTGCCTCTGCTCTGAAGTTACTCGAGAATGTTCCGGTTGCGACTGACAGCTATTTTTGCTTTGCTTAAACAAGAAAACTCCGTCTTGGTTCGACAAGGAAGGGTTCGTCCAATCTATATACACATTTTATCAGTAACAAGTGAACACATTCCAGCTTTTAACGACGTTCCGATGTAAATACAGCAAGAAATGTAATTAGAATGACACGATTAATATTTCTGGGGAGCTAACATATTCTGACTAAATTATTACGTCTCTTGCTGATCAAACTACGGTGGAGTAATTGTTGACGCTGTAACATGAGAGGAAGACGCAACTATGTTCTAGCAGAAAATGTGTGAATTCTGTCCGCAGGAAATGTTATAAGAATGACTGAAATGTGGTTTAAGAAAATAATTAAAGTTCCTCGATTTCAAGAGACATGGCGGCTGATATTCTGACATTGGTCAGAGTTCAAGCGGATCTTTCTGTACGCAAGAGAGGATGATAATTATCTAAAATATGACAACAGTTATCTTTCAGATGAGGACAGTTTTCTCTCAGAGATGTGTGCTTGTCATATATTCATACAATATATTTAGACAGAAAAATAAGAACAGTAAATACACACGTAATAATTTACAACACAGACAAAGAATGCAGATACGCAGAATTAGACGTAAGGAGTAAACACGATTGTACAGAAATATACACGTTAATGAAAGTGTATATACCATCAGTATATACCCTAACTCTAACCCTAACCCTAACCCTAACCCTAACCCTAACCCTAACCCTAACCCTAACCCTAACCCTACCCCTAACCCTAACCCTAACCCTAACCCTAACCCTAACCCTAACCCTAACCCTAACCCTAACCCTAACCCTAACAAATAGCGAAACACATAAAGAGACATAACACAAATAGTGAACACACAATTAGAATGACACGATTAATATTTCTGGGGAGCTAACATATTCTGACTAAATTATTACGTCTCTTGCTGATCAAACTACGGTGGAGTAATTGTTGACGCTGTAACATGAGAGGAAGACGCAACTATGTTCTAGCAGAAAATGTGTGAATTCTGTCCGCAGGAAATGTTATAAGAATGACTGAAATGTGGTTTAAGAAAATAATTAAAGTTCCTCGATTTCAAGAGACATGGCGGCTGATATTCTGACATTGGTCAGAGTTCAAGCGGATCTTTCTGTACGCAAGAGAGGATGATAATTATCTAAAATATAACAACAGTTATCTTTCAGATGAGGGGACAGGGGTTCTCTCTCAGGGTTATGTGTTGCTTAGGGGTCATATATTCATACAATATATTTAGACAGAAAAATAAGAACAGTAAATACACACGTAATAATTTATAAGGGACATAACGCATTGCAACACAGACAAAAAATGTAGATACGCAGAATTAGACGTAAGGAGTAAACACGATTGTACAGAAATATACACGTTAATGAAGTGTATATACCATCAGTAACAGCACATAAGCCAATATAGTATAACAAATTCTGTACAGGACGGCACATTGTAATAGGAACCGATTTTAAATGCATCCTGAACAACGTGGACATGTCGCGAGGAACCGTACAAGGAAGAAGGAAGCCTCTAAATAGTGTACACACATAAGTAGACATACCACAAATACTGAACACAAACAAGTAGACATACCACACATACTAAACACACAGAAGTAAATATTTCACCGACAGTGAAATCACACAAGTAAAAATATCACAAATAGCGAAACACATAAAGAGACATAACACAAATAGTGAACACACACAATGGTGTACCTCAGATATTGAATACACACTATTAGGCATAACACATATAGGGAACTAACACAAGTAGACAAACCACAAATAGTGGACACACAAAAGTAAACATACCACAGATATTAAACACAAAGAACTAGACATACCAAAAGCAATGAAAAAAAACCAATACACATACAACTATTGGTGAACCCACACATAGACCTACCACAAACAGTGAGCACACAAACGTAGATGTCAGGAAATTATTTATACTGTGGATTTCAATACATGATAAATATGTACTCTTTGGCTCATCATCTAAGGATACGACCACAGCATACAATAGCTGACAATAATTAAACATAACACCTGAAACAGGTAAGTTCCCTTTTATTAACCACTGCACACACGGAAGCCACACACGGCTAGCAATACATATGAAATACAATGCAACAGAAATGCCAATATAACTTGCAATAACCAACACCTCAATCTATCAGCATCATACCCACTGATATGTTCCTACCGAGTGAACATCACAATGAATAAAGGTGTTGATGGTATAAATTTGTTTGTCATTCGTGATGACAAAAAATGTAAACAAAGAATAAATGTTCACAAACATTCATTCAGATGCTCAAGCGTAAGATGGAAAAGAGAACACATCTTGGGAAAAGAGGACAGACTGTCACACTACATTATGGCAACAGCTCGCTGGACGAATAGATGTGAACAGTAACATTGTTTTTTTTTTGTTTGTTTTTTCTTCAGCTGTTTGCTACTTTCCCTTGCGTAGCACGTTCCTTTCAACAATGTTGTAAACATGATGTAGAAGGAAATGGTGGACATTTTGACAACAAATACTTTCTTATGAGATTTTCTATTTGATGTGCACAATACATGAATCTCATGTTACATGTGCGAAAGGCATCGCAACAATCATACTGCTTTTGACAACGTAGCAACGAAAACAGTGTTGATGGTATGTAGCAGGTTTAAAAAGTTTTCTTAGTCATTGTTAACTGAAAGTTGCAAGGACAGAATCAACATTTTTCTTAAGCAAGCCTTGATGCAGTGCATGTGCACAACATATCACCAACCTCAAAAATTTACTTCTCAGTAAACACACTTGAAGTATGGCAATATGTGCTGGTATAAATTATAATTACCTTAAATAGAAAATATTGCTCTCATTATTAAGAAAAATAAACATCAGACCTAACACTTTGCCTCCAGCTTTCGTTTCTGTTAAATATGTATAGGGACCATTTATTGTTTAAATAAGACTATACTTTATTAATATCTGCTATATAAAGTGCATTTAGCGTTATTTTCTGCTGCATAGACTGCATTTGACGATATTCAGGCATCAATGAACATGTAAGTGGACCTATAGACTGTCACATAATTATTATATTGGTGAACAGTTAAAACTAAAGCAGTTTATATTTAAAAGCAGCCTCTGCGCTGTTACAATGATAGATGTTTGTTCAGGTGGTAAATAGAAAAATATGAATTGACAATGTAAATTGCACAAAAGGTATCTCAAATAGTTATTTGAAACCCCGTTTGAACACTGACCTATCGTACATTTAAGATTAGGCGAGGGATAACTGGCGCAGCATCTCCCCTCTTTGATAAGCAAGGACATTATCAAAGGATAATGTCCTTGCTCATCGAGTGAGACTATGGCCGCTAACCAGCTACCACAAGGACGCACAGAGAGCCCACCTCTGTGCTGAGGATGCCAGCTTTTAACTACGCACCCGACCTAACTCCTCGCCCCCAGCTTTCGTCTTCTACCATGACATATGGGGAGGAACCAGCTCTGACCCCAGGCGTGCAAAGTTCCCGGGCAAGGGAAGCTTGAGCTGGACCTTGAACCTCAAAGAGGCGTCGAAGTCATGTATAGACTAGGCCAGTTCCGAGTAGAAGTCGACACTAGCCGCTCCCACCGGCACCAATTTATTTTTAATAACATTATAAGCTACTCTAACAAGTGTCTTTTTCTGGTTGTAAAAATTTGCATATCATCTGTGAAAGAAAATTATTGACATTGGAAAATTAAAACGACGCATTTAAAAACAATAAGATAAAATAACAGAGCTTCGTTTTAGGGCGTGATGTTACGTAGGTTATTAATTGGACGTTAATATTACTTTCATTACACTTCAGTGACACTTGCTATTTTAACCTCCCATTGTTTTCATAAAGGGATGCAACAAAAATTTGAAAAATGTAACAGAAATTATTTAATGAAGTGGAAAGATTATGGTCAAAGGGAAATAATCAACTGAGAAATAATGCATTTCATCAATGTAGTTCCATGTTTAAAACTGTTTATAGGTCTATTGTTTATGCAGAATAGCTCTCGTTGCTACAAAGACTTAGTTTCAGTTGAGTAAAATAAAGGTACATTTTATATTATTTTGAGCGTATACACAATTAAAACACTTTATGAACAGCGCTGTGACTGTTGAGTGGCCGCTGTATACATTGTTACATATTTCTCAAGTAATAATACAGAATAGAGCCATGTAGTTTTCTCTTCTTTATTTCTTTTTTTAAATTCATTGACTTTTTAGGCATTAAAAAAATATCATTCTTGTTACCATCTTTGTCAGATAAATAAACTTGTTGAGTGCTTAAAAATGTCATTGAAAACAAAAGGGAGGTTTGTTACGTCTATCATTTCACAGATTAAAAAATACAGCTGTTTAAATTAGGAACAAATAAAGCTTGATCAGTTAGTTATTGATAGATAAAAAGAATCATCAGACAACTAAAAAGCCTTTAGCGGGGACCGAAACTGTCCTTAAACTACAAACAATTCAAAACAGACAACTAAAAAGCCTTCAGCGGGGACCGAAACTGTCCTTAAACTACAAACAATTCAAAACAGACAACTAAAAAGCCTTTAGCGGGGACCGAAACTGTCCTTAAACTACAAACAATTCAAAACAGGCAACTAAAAAGCCTTCAGCGGGGACCGAAACTGTCCTTAAACTACAAACAATTCAAAACAGACAACTAAAAAGCCTTTAGCGGGGACCGAAACTGTCCTTAAACTACAAACAATTCAAAACAGACAACTAAAAAGCCTTCAGCGGGGACCGAAACTGTCCTTAAACTACAAACAATTCAAAACAGACAACTAAAAAGCCTTCAGCGGGGACCGAAACTGTCCTTAAACTACAAACAATTAAAAACAGACAACTAAAAAGCCTTCAGCGGGGACCGAAACTGTCCTTAAACTACAAACAATTCAAAACAGACAACTAAAAAGCCTTTAGCGGGGACCGAAACTGTCCTTAAACTACAAACAATTCAAAACAGACAACTAAAAAGCCTTCAGCGGGACCGAAACTGTCCTTAAACTACAAACAATTCAAAACAGACAACTAAAAAGCCTTCAGCGGGGACCGAAACTGTCCTTAAACTACAAACAATTCAAAACAGACAACTAAAAAGCCTTCAGCGGGGACCGAAACTGTCTTTAAACTACAAACAATTCAAAACAGACAACTAAAAAGCCTTCAGCGGGGACCGAAACTGTCCTTAAACTACAAACAATTCAAAACAGACAACTAAAAAGCCTTCAGCGGGGACCGAAACTGTCCCTAAACTACAAACAATTCAAAACAGACAACTAAAAAGCCTTCAGCGGGGACCGAAACTGTCCTTAAACTACAAACAATTCAAAACAGACAACTAAAAAGCCTTCAGCGGGGACCGAAACTGTCCTTAAACTACAAACAATTCAAAACAGACAACTAAAAAGCCTTTAGCGGGGACCGAAACTGTCCTTAAACTACAAACAATTCAAAACAGACAACTAAAAAGCCTTTAGCGGGGACCGAAACTGTCCTTAAACTACAAACAATTCAAAACAGACAACTAAAAAGCCTTCAGCGGGGACCGAAACTGTCCTTAAACTACAAACAATTCAAAACAGACAACTAAAAAGCCTTCAGCGGGGACCGAAACTGTCCTTAAACTACAAACAATTCAAAACAGACAACTAAAAAGCCTTCAGCGGGGACCGAAACTGTCCTTAAACTACAAACAATTCAAAACAGACAACTAAAAAGCCTTCAGCGGGGACCGAAACTGTCCTTAAACTACAAACAATTCAAAACAGACAACTAAAAAGCCTTTAGCGGGGACCGAAACTGTCCTTAAACTACAAAGAATTCAAAACAGACAACTAAAAAGCCTTCAGCGGGGACCGAAACTGTCCTTAAACTACAAACAATTCAAAACAGACAACTAAAAAGCCTTTAGCGGGGACCGAAACTGTCCTTAAACTACAAACAATTCAAAACAGACAACTAAAAAGCCTTTAGCGGGGATCGAAACTGTCCTTAAACTACAAACAATTCAAAACAGACAACTAAAAAGCCTTCAGCGGGGACCGAAACTGTCCTTAAACTACAAACAATTCAAAACAGACAACTAAAAAGCCTTCAGCGGGGACCGAAACTGTCCTTAAACTACAAACAATTCAAAACAGACAACTAAAAAGCCTTCAGCGGGGACCGAAACTGTCCTTAAACTACAAACAATTCAAAACAGGCAACTAAAAAGCCTTCAGCGGGGACCGAAACTGTCCTTAAACTACAAACAATTAAAAACAGACAACTAAAAAGCCTTTAGCGGGGACCGAAACTGTCCTTAAACTACAAACAATTAAAAACAGACAACTAAAAAGCCTTTAGCGGGGACCGAAACTGTCCTTAAACTACAAACAATTCAAAACAGACAACTAAAAAGCCTTTAGCGGGGACCGAAACTGTCCTTAAACTACAAACAATTCAAAACAGACAACTAAAAAGCCTTCAGCGGGGACCGAAACTGTCCTTAAACTACAAACAATTCAAAACAGACAACTAAAAAGCCTTCAGCGGGGACCGAAACTGTCCTTAAACTACAAACAATTCAAAACAGACAACTAAAAAGCCTTCAGCGGGGACCGAAACTGTCCTTAAACTACAAACAATTCAAAACAGACAACTAAAAAGCCTTCAGCGGGGACCGAAACTGTCCTTAAACTACAAACAATTCAAAACAGACAACTAAAAAGCCTTCAGCGGGGACCGAAACTGTCCTTAAACTACAAACAATTCAAAACAGACAACTAAAAAGCCTTCAGCGGGGACCGAAACTGTCCTTAAAACACACATTTCAAAACAGACAACTAAAAAGCCTTTAGCGGGGACCGAAACTGTCCTTAAACTACAAACAATTCAAAACAGACAACTAAAAAGCCTTCAGCGGGGACCGAAACTGTCCTTAAACTACAAACAATTCAAAACAGACAACTAAAAAGCCTTTAGCGGGGACCGAAACTGTCCTTAAACTACAAACAATTCAAAACAGACAACTAAAAAGCCTTCAGCGGGGACCGAAACTGCCCTCAGCGGGGACCGAAACTGTCCTTAAACTACAAACAATTCAAAACAGACAACTAAAAAGCCTTCAGCGGGGACCGAAACTGTCCTTAAACTACAAACAATTCAAAACAGACAACTAAAAAGCCTTCAGCGGGGACCGAAACTGTCCTTAAACTACAAACAATTCAAAACAGACAACTAAAAAGCCTTCAGCGGGGACCGAAACTGTCCTTAAACTACAAACAATTCAAAACAGACAACTAAAAAGCCTTCAGCGGGGACCGAAACTGTCCTTAAACTACAAACAATTCAAAACAGACAACTAAAAAGCCTTTAGCGGGGACCGAAACTGTCCTTAAACTACAAACAATACAAACAATTCAAAACAGACAACTAAAAAGCCTTTAGCGGGGACCGAAACTGTCCTTAAACTACAAACAATTCAAAACAGACAACTAAAAAGCCTTCAGCGGGGACCGAAACTGTCCTTAAACTACAAACAATTAAAAACAGACAACTAAAAAGCCTTCAGCGGGGACCGAAACTGTCCTTAAACTACAAACAATTCAAAACAGACAACTAAAAAGCCTTCAGCGGGGACCGAAACTGTCCTTAAACTACAAACAATTCAAAACAGACAACTAAAAAGCCTTTAGCGGGGACCGAAACTGTCCTTAAACTACAAACAATTCAAAACAGACAACTAAAAAGCCTTTAGCGGGGACCGAAACTGTCCTTAAACTACAAACAATTCAAAACAGACAACTAAAAAGCCTTTAGCGGGGACCGAAACTGTCCTTAAACTACAAACAATTCAAAACAGACAACTAAAAAGCCTTTAGCGGGGACCGAAACTGTCCTTAAACTACAAACAATTCAAAACAGACAACTAAAAAGCCTTCAGCGGGGACCGAAACTGTCCTTAAACTACAAACAATTCAAAACAGACAACTAAAAAGCCTTCAGCGGGGACCGAAACTGTCCTTAAACTACAAAAAACAATTCAAAACAGACAACTAAAAAGCCTTCAGCGGGACCGGACCGTCCTTAAAAACTGTCCTTAAACTACAAACAATTCAAAACAGACAACTAAAAAGCCTTTAGCGGGGACCGAAACTGTCCTTAAACTACAAACAATTCAAATCAGACAACTAAAAAGCCTTCAGCGGGGACCGAAACTGTCCTTAAACTACAAACAATTCAAAACAGACAACTAAAAAGCCTTCAGCGGGGACCGAAACTGTCCTTAAACTACAAACAATTCAAAACAGACAACTAAAAAGCCTTCAGCGGGGACCGAAACTGTCCTTAAACTACAAACAATTCAAAACAGACAACTAAAAAGCCTTCAGCGGGGACCGAAACTGTCCTTAAACTACAAACAATTCAAAACAGACAACTAAAAAGCCTTTAGCGGGGACCGAAACTGTCCTTAAACTACAAAAAATTCAAAACAGACAACTAAAAAGCCTTCAGCGGGGACCGAAACTGTCCTTAAACTACAAACAATTCAAAACAGACAACTAAAAAGCCTTTAGCGGGGACCGAAACTGTCCTTAAACTACAAACAATTCAAAACAGACAACTAAAAAGCCTTTAGCGGGGACCGAAACTGTCCTTAAACTACAAACAATTCAAAACAGACAACTAAAAAGCCTTTAGCGGGGACCGAAACTGTCCTTAAACTACAAACAATTCAAAACAGACAACTAAAAAGCCTTTAGCGGGGACCGAAACTGTCCTTAAACTACAAACAATTCAAAACAGACAACTAAAAAGCCTTTAGTGGGGACCGAAACTGTCCTTAAACTACAAACAATTCAAAACAGACAACTAAAAAGCCTTCAGCGGGGACCGAAACTGTCTTTAAACTACAAACAATTCAAAACAGACAACTAAAAAGCCTTCAGCGGGGACCGAAACTGTCCTTAAACTACAAACAATTCAAAACAGACAACTAAAAAGCCTTCAGCGGGGACCGAAACTGTCCTTAAACTACAAACAATTCAAAACAGACAACTAAAAAGCCTTCAGCGGGGACCGAAACTGTCCTTAAACTACAAACAATTCAAAACAGACAACTAAAAAGCCTTCAGCGGGGACCGAAACTGTCCTTAAACTACAAACAATTCAAAACAGACAACTAAAAAGCCTTCAGCGGGGACCGAAACTGTCCTTAAACAACAAACAATTCAAAACAGACAACTAAAAAGCCTTCAGCGGGGACCGAAACTGTCCTTAAACTACAAACAATTCAAAACAGACAACTAAAAAGCCTTCAGCGGGGACCGAAACTGTCCTTAAACTACAAACAATTCAAAACAGACAACTAAAAAGCCTTTAGCGGGGACCGAAACTGTCCTTAAACTACAAACAATTCAAAACAGACAACTAAAAAGCCTTTAGCGGGGACCGAAACTGTCCTTTAACTACAATCCTTAAACTACAAACAATTCAAAACAGACAACTAAAAAGCCTTTAGCGGGGACCGAAACTGTCCTTAAACTACAAACAATTCAAAACAGACAACTAAAAAGCCTTTAGCGGGGACCGAAACTGTCCTTAAAATACAAACAATTCAAAACAGACAACTAAAAAGCCTTTAGCGGGGACCGAAACTGTCCTTAAACTACAAACAATTCAAAACAGACAACTAAAAAGCCTTTAGCGGGGGACCGAAACTGTCCTTAAACTACAAACAATTCAAAACAGACAACTAAAAAGCCTTTAGCGGGGACCGAAACTGTCCTTAAACTACAAACAATTCAAAACAGACAACTAAAAAGCCTTTAGCGGGGACCGAAACTGTCCTTAAACTACAAACAATTCAAAACAGACAACTAAAAAGCCTTTAGCGGGGACCGAAACTGTCCTTAAACTACAAACAATTCAAAACAGACAACTAAAAAGCCTTTCCGGGGACCGAAACTGTCCTTAAACTACAAACAATTCAAAACAGACAACTAAAAAGCCTTTAGCGGGGACCGAAACTGTCCTTAAACTACAAACAATTCAAAACAGACAACTAAAAAGCCTTTAGCGGGGACCGAAACTGTCCTTAAACTACAAACAATTTAAAACAGACAACTAAAGTTATCTTCTTTATGTTTCCAGTTCTCTTCTTCATGTCTCCAGTTCTCTTCTTTGTCTCCAGTTCTCTTCTTTATGTCTTCAGTTTTCTTGTTCATGTCTTCAGTTCTGTTATTTATGTCTAAAGTTATCTTCTTTATGTCTAAAGTTCTCTTCTTTATGTCTTTTGTTCTTTTCTTTATGTCACTAGTTCTCTTCTTTATGTCTCCAGTTCTCTTCTTTATGTCTCCAGTTCTCTTCTTTATGTCTCCAGTTCTCTTCTTTATGTCTCCAGTTCTCTTCTTTATGTCTCCAGTTCTCTTCTTTATGTCTCCAGTTCTCTTCTTTATGTCTCCAGCTCTCTTCATTATTTCCAAAGTTCTCTTCTTTATGTCTCCAGTTCTCTTCTTTATGTCTCCAGTTCTCTTCTTTATGTCTCCAGTTCTCTTCTTTATGTCACTAGTTCTCTTCTTTTTGTCTCCAGTTCTCTTCTTTATGTCTCCAGTTCTCTTCTTTATGTCTCCAGTTCTCTTCTTTATGTCTCCAGTTCTCTTCTTTATGTCTTCAGTTCTCTTTATGTCCCCAGTTCTCTTCTTTATGTCTCCAGTTCTCTTCTTTATGTCTCCAGTTCTCTTCTTTATGTCTTCTGTTCTCTTCTTTATGTCTCAAAATCTGTTCTTTATGTCTTCATGCTTCGGAAGATCCAAAATGGATGGCTACTGCATGAATGGAAAACCTCCATAGCAGCCTCAAATCTTCAGGAACTGGTGTGGATCTACTGTTCTGGTAATGCAGGCGTACGTTTGTGCGGAGTTCAATGAGGTCGAATCTGAAGTTACTCGAGAATGTTCCGGTTGCGACTGACAGCTATTTTTGCTTTGCTTAAACAAGAAAACTCCGTCTTGGTTCGACAAGGAAGGGTTCGTCCAATCTATATACACATTTTATCAGTAACAAGTGAACACATTCCAGCTTTTAACGACGTTCCGATGTAAATACAGCAAGAAATGTAATTACAATGACACGATTAATATTTCTGGGGGAGCTAACATATTCTGACTAAATTATTACGTCTCTTGCTGATCAAACTACGGTGGAGTAATTGTTGACGCTGTAACATGAGAGGAAGACGCAACTATGTTCTAGCAGAAAATGTGTGAATTCTGTCCGCAGGAAATGTTATAAGAATGACTGAAATGTGGTTTAAGAAAATAATTAAAGTTCCTCGATTTCAAGAGACATGGCGGCTGATATTCTGACATTGGTCAGAGTTCAAGCGGATCTCTCTGTACGCAAGAGAGGATGATAATTATCTAAAATATGACAACAGTTATCTTTCAGATGAGGACAGTTCTCTCAGAGATGTGTGCTTGTCATATATTCATACAATATATTTAGACAGAAAAATAAGAACAGTAAATACACACGTAATAATTTATAAGGGACATAACGCATTACAACACAGACAAAGAATGTAGATACGCAGAATTAGACGTAAGGAGTAAACACGATTGTACTGAAATATACACGTTAATGAAAGTGTATATACCATCAGTAATAGCACATAAGCCAATATATTATAACAAATTCTGTACAGGACGGCACATTGTAATAGGAACCGATTTTAAATGCATCCTGAACAACGTGGACATGTCGCGAGGAACCGTACAAGGAAGAAGGAAGCCTCTAAATAGTGTACACACATAAGTAGACATACCACAAATACTGAACACAAACAAGAAGACATACCACACATACTAAACACACAGAAGTAAATATTTCACCGACAGTGAAATCACACAAGTAAAAATATCACAAATAGCGAAACACATAAGGAGATATAACACAAATAGTGAACACACACAATGGTGTACCTCAGATATTGAATACACACTATTAGGCATAACACATATAGGGAACTAACACAAGTAGACAAACTACAAATAGTGGACACACAAAAGTAAACATACCACAGATATTAAACACAAAGAACTAGACATACCAAAAGCAATGAAAACACACCAATACACATACAACTATTGGTGAACCCACACATAGACCTACCACAAACAGTGAGCACACAAACGTAGATGTCAACTATTTATACTGTGGATTTCAATACATGATAAATATGTACTCTTTGGCTCATCATCTAAGGATACGACCACAGCATACAATAGCTGACAATAATTAAACATAACACCTGTAACAGGTAAGTTCCCTTTTATTAACCACTGCACACACGGAAGCCACACACGGCTAGCAATACATATGAAATACAATGCAACAGAAATGCCAATATAACTTGCAATAACCAACACCTCAATCTATCAGCATCATACCCACTGATATGTTCCTACCGAGTGAACATCACAATGAATAAAGGTGTTGATGGTATAAATTTGTTTGTCATTCGTGATGACAAAAAATGTAAACAAAGAATAAATGTTCACAAACATTCATTCAGATGCTCAAGCGTAAGATGGAAAAGAGAACACATCTTGGGAAAAGAGGACAGACTGTCACACTACATTATGGCAACAGCTCGCTGGACGAATAGATGCGAACAGTAACACTGTTTTCTTTTGTTGGTTTTTTCTTCAGCTGTTTGCTACTTTCCCTTGCGTAGCACGTTCCTTTCAACAATGTTGTAAACATGATGTAGAAGGAAATGGTGGACATTTTGACAACAAATACTTTCTTATGAGATTTTCTATTTGATGTGCACAATACATGAATCTCATGTTACATGTGCGAAAGGCATCGCAACAATCATACTGCTTTTGACAACGTAGCAACGAAAAACAGTGTTGATGGTATGTAGCAGGTTTAAAAAGTTTTCTTAGTCATTGTTACTGAAAGTTGCAAGGACAGAATCAACATTTTTCTTAAGCAAGCCTTGATGCAGTGCATGTGCACAACATATCACCAACCTCAAAAATTTACTTCTCAGTAAACACACTTGAAGTATGGCAATATGTGCTGGTATAAATTATAATTACCTTAAATAGAAAATATTGCTCTCATTATTAAGAAAAATAAACATCAGACCTAACACTTTGCCTCCAGCTTTCGTTTCTGTTAAATATTATAGGGACCATTTATTGTTTAAATAAGACTATACTTTATTAATATCTGCTATATAAAGTGCATTTAGCGTTATTTTCTGCTGCATAGACTGCATTTGACGATATTCAGGCATCAATGAACATGTAAGTGGACCTATAGACTGTCACATAATTATTATATTGGTGAACAGTTAAAACTAAAGCAGTTTATATTTAAAAGCAGCCTCTGCGCTGTTACAATGATAGATGTTTGTTCAGGTGGTAAATAGAAAAAATATGAATTGACAATGTAAATTGCACAAAAGGTATCTCAAATAGTTATTTGAAACCCCGTTTGAACACTGACCTATCGTACATTTAAGATTAGGCGAGGGATAACTGGCGCAGCATCTCCCCTCTTTGATAAGCAAGGACATTATCAAAGGATAAGTCCTGCTCATCGAGTGAGACTATGGCCGCTAACCAGCTACCACAAGGACGCACAGAGAGCCCACCTCTGTGCTGAGGATGCCAGCTTTTAACTACGCACCCGACCTAACTCCTCGCCCCCAGCTTTCGTCTTCTACCATGACATATGGGGAGGAACCAGCTCTGACCCCAGGCGTGCAAAGTTCCCGGGCAAGGGAAGCTTTAGCTGGACCTTGAACCTCAAAGAGGCGTCGAAGTCATGTATAGACTAGGCCAGTTCCGAGTAGAAGTCGACACTAGCCGCTCCCACCGGCACCAATTTATGTTTTAATAACATTATAAGCTACTCTAACAAGTGTCTTTTTCTGGTTGTAAAAATTTGCATATCATCTGTGAAAGAAAATTATTGACATTGGAAAATTAAAACGACGCATTTAAAAACAATAAGATAAAATAACAGAGCTTCGTTTTAGGGCGTGATGTTACGTAGGTTATTAATTGGACGTTAATATTACTTTCATTACACCTCAGTGACACTTGCTATTTTAACCTCCCATTGTTTTCATAAAGGGATGCAACAAATAAAAAATGAAATTTTTTTTGAAAAAATGTAACAGAAATTATTTAATGAAGTGGAAAGATTATGGTCAAAGGGAAATAATCAACTGAGAAATAATGCATTTCATCAATGTAGTTCCATGTTTAAAACTGTTTATAGGTCTATTGTTTATGCAGAATAGCTCTCGTTGCTACAAAGACTTAGTTTCAGTTGAGTAAAATAAAGGTACATTTTATATTATTTTGAGCGTATACACAATTAAAACACTTTATGAACAGCGCTGTGACTGTTGAGTGGCCGCTGTATACATTGTTACATATTTCTCAAGTAATAATACAGAATAGAGCCATGTAGTTTTCTCTTCTTTTTTTAAATTCATTGACTTTTTAGGCATTAAAAAATATCATTCTTGTTACCATCTTTGTCAGATAAATAAACTTGTTGAGTGCTTAAAAATGTCATTGAAAACAAAAGGGAGGTTTGTTACGTCTATCATTTCACAGATAAAAAAATACAGCTGTTTAAATTAGGAACAAGTAAAGCTTGATCAGTTAGTTATTGATAGATAAAAAGAATCATCGAGGGTTCCAAAAAAAATGTACGCGTCATTATTACAGATTGATAGTAAATTAAGTGTTGAGGGCTGTAAATATTTTTTCATTCAAATAAAAAACTAATGTAAAGAAAGAAAAACGTTTTCTCAGATAATTGAAATAAAGGTTTATAAAACAACTTATCGTTGATGCCGACTTCTTGAACTGTTTTTTTTTTTTAAATGAAAAAATGCATAGCTAAATGAAAGTGAAAATTTAACAAAACTAAGACTGTCACACTACATTATGGCAACAGCTCGCTGGGCGAATAGATGCGAACAGTAACACTGTTTTCTTTTGTTTGTTTCTTTTTCTTCAGCTGTTTGCTACTTTCCCTTGTGTAGCACGTTCCTTTCAACCATGTACTGTTTATTATACATTCTGTAATGTACAATCCCTCACGTTCGGTTCATTTTGTGTTGTTCAAAGCATATATGTTTCTATTCTGGCATGAATTTAATACTGATTCGGTATTTATTCATGTTCATTTTCTTCTGTGTTCTGTTATTCCTTTCTTATAAGATAGCTTTGTTATGTGTTCACTTAGCAGAATATGTGTATAAGGTGGGTGTCTGAAACTTCCTTGACATAGCAGTTATTGTGTCAGACTCTCAGTCCATGCTTCGGAAGATCCAAAATGGATGGCTACTGCATGAATGGAAAACCTCCATAGCAGCCTCAAATCTTCAGGAACTGGTGTGGATCTACTGTTCTGGTAATGCAGGCGTACGAGCAATGATAGAGCTGATAGACTAGCTTCAAGAGCACCTATAGTGGGTGCATTGGATATGGATAAGTGAGAGATACTGAAGACAATTAATGATCGTCTGTTAGAGAATGACACTGCAATTAATGAATCATCACGGCTGAGATTGCTTGAGTTTGGAATTAGGCATAGGACTGGCAGGAATGAACGTCTGAGAGTATGTATGAGGTATATGTACAATCAGCGCACAACAGGAACTATTAGCATTCATACCCTTCGACATTTGCTGAGGGAGACCGAGCACCTATGGGTTTGTGCGGAGTTCAATGAGGTCGAATCTGAAGTTACTCGAGAATGTTCCGGTTGCGACTGACAGCTATTTTTGCTTTGCTTAAACAAGAAAACTCCGTCTTGGTTCGACAAGGAAGGGTTCGTCCAATCTATATACACATTTTATCAGTAACAAGTGAACACATTCCAGCTTTTAACGACGTTCCGATGTAAATACAGCAAGAAATTTCTGACTAAATTATTACGTCTCTTGCTGATCAAACTACGGTGGAGTAATTGTTGACGCTGTAACATGAGAGGAAGACGCAACTATGTTCTAGCAGAAAATGTGTGAATTCTGTCCGCAGGAAATGTTATAAGAATGACTGAAATGTGGTTTAAGAAAATAATTAAAGTTCCTCGATTTCAAGAGACATGGCGGCTGATATTCTGACATTGGTCAGAGTTCAAGCGGATCTTTCTGTACGCAAGAGAGGATGATAATTATCTAAAATATGACAACAGTTATCTTTCAGATGAGGACAGTTTTCTCTCAGAGATGTGTGCTTGTCATATATTCATACAATATATTTAGACAGAAAAATAAGAACAGTAAATACACACGTAATAATTTATAAGGGACATAACGCATTGCAACACAGACAAAAAATGTAGATACGCAGAATTAGACGTAAGGAGTAAACACGATTGTACAGACATATACACGTTAATGAAAGTGTATATACCATCAGTAAAAGCACATAAGCCAATATAGTATAACAAATTCTGTACAGGACGGCACATTGTAATAGGAACCGATTTTAAATGCATCCTGAACAACGTGGACATGTCGCGAGGAACCGTACAAGGAAGAAGGAAGCCTCTAAATAGTGTACACACATAAGTAGACATACCACAAATACTGAACACAAACAAGTAGACATACCACACATACTAAACACACAGAAGTAAATATTTCACCGACAGTGAAATCACACAAGTAAAAATATCACAAATAGCGAAACACATAAAGAGACATAACACAAATAGTGAACACACACAATGGTGTACCTCAGATATTGAATACACACTATTAGGCATAACACATATAGGGAACTAACACAAGTAGACAAACCACAAATAGTGGACACACAAAAGTAAACATACCACAGATATTAAACACAAAGAACTAGACATACCAAAAGCAATGAAAACACACCAATACACATACAACTATTGGTGAACCCACACATAGACCTACCACAAACAGTGAGCACACAAACGTAGATGTCAGGAAACTATTTATACTGTGGATTTCAATACATGATAAATATGTACTCTTTGGCTCATCATCTAAGGATACGACTACAGCATACAATAGCTGACAATAATTAAACATAACACCTGTAACAGGTAAGTTCCCTTTTATTAACCACTGCACACACGGAAGCCACACACGGCTAGCAATACATATGAAATACAATGCAACAGAAATGCCAATATAACTTGCAATAACCAACACCTCAATCTATCAGCATCATACCCACTGATATGTTCCTACCGAGTGAACATCACAATGAATAAAGGTGTTGATGGTATAAATTTGTTTGTCATTCGTGATGACAAAAAATGTAAACAAAGAATAAATGTTCACAAACATTCATTCAGATGCTCAAGCGTAAGATGGAAAAGAGAACACATCTGGGAAAAGAGGACAGACTGTCACACTACATTATGGCAACAGCTCGCTGGACGAATAGATGTGAACAGTAACATTGTTTTCTTTTGTTTGTTTTTTTCTTCAGCTGTTTGCTACTTTCCCTTGCGTAGCACGTTCCTTTCAACAATGTTGTAAACATGATGTAGAAGGAAATGGTGGACATTTTGACAACAAATACTTTCTTATGAGATTTTCTATTTGATGTGCACAATACATGAATCTCATGTTACATGTGCGAAAGGCATCGCAACAATCATACTGCTTTTGACAACGTAGCAACGAAAACAGTGTTGATGGTATGTAGCAGGTTTAAAAAGTTTTCTTAGTCATTGTTAACTGAAAGTTGCAAGGACAGAATCAACATTTTTCTTAAGCAAGCCTTGATGCAGTGCATGTGCACAACATATCACCAACCTCAAAAAAATTTACTTCTCAGTAAACACACTTGAAGTATGGCAATATGTGCTGGTATAAATTATAATTACCTTAAATAGAAAATATTGCTCTCATTATTAAGAAAAATAAACATCAGACCTAACACTTTGCCTCCAGCTTTCGTTTCTGTTAAATATATGTATAGGGACCATTTATTGTTTAAATAAGACTATACTTTATTAATATCTGCTATATAAAGTGCATTTAGCGTTATTTTCTGCTGCATAGACTGCATTTGACGATATTCAGGCATCAATGAACATGTAAGTGGACCTATAGACTGTCACATAATTATTATATTGGTGAACAGTTAAAACTAAAGCAGTTTATATTTAAAAGCAGCCTCTGCGCTGTTACAATGATAGATGTTTGTTCAGGTGGTAAATAGAAAAATATGAATTGACAATGTAAATTGCACAAAAGGTATCTCAAATAGTTATTTGAAACCCCGTTTGAACACTGACCTATCGTACATTTAAGATTAGGCGAGGGATAACTGGCGCAGCATCTCCCCTCTTTGATAAGCAAGGACATTATCAAAGGATAAGTCCTGCTCATCGAGTGAGACTATGGCCGCTAACCAGCTACCACAAGGACGCACAGAGAGCCCACCTCTGTGCTGAGGATGCCAGCTTTTAACTACGCACCCGACCTAACTCCTCGCCCCCAGCTTTCGTCTTCTACCATGACATATGGGGAGGAACCAGCTCTGACCCCAGGCGTGCAAAGTTCCCGGGCAAGGGAAGCTTTAGCTGGACCTTGAACCTCAAAGAGGCGTCGAAGTCATGTATAGACTAGGCCAGTTCCGAGTAGAAGTCGACACTAGCCGCTCCCACCGGCACCAATTTATTTTTTAATAACATTATAAGCTACTCTAACAAGTGTCTTTTTCTGGTTGTAAAAATTTGCATATCATCTGTGAAAGAAAATTATTGACATTGGAAAATTAAAACGACGCATTTAAAAACAATAAGATAAAATAACAGAGCTTCGTTTTAGGGCGTGATGTTACGCAGGTTATTAACTGGACGTTAATATTACTTTCATTACACCTCAGTGACACTTGCTATTTTAACCTCCCATTGTTTTCATAAAGGGATGCAACAAATAAAAATGAATTTTTTTTTTTTGAAAAATGTAACAGAAATTATTTAATGAAGTGGAAAGATTATGGTCAAAGGGAAATAATCAACTGAGAAATAATGCATTTCATCAATGTAGTTCCATGTTTAAAACTGTTTATAGGTCTATTGTTTATGCAGAATAGCTCTCGTTGCTACAAAGACTTAGTTTCAGTTGAGTAAAATAAAGGTACATTTTATATTATTTTGAGCGTATACACAATTAAAACACTTTATGAACAGCGCTGTGACTGTTGAGTGGCCGCTGTATACATTGTTACATATTTCTCAAGTAATAATACAGAATAGAGCCATGTAGTTTTCTCTTCTTTATTTCTTTTTTTTAAATTCATTGACTTTTTAGGCATTAAAAATATCATTCTTGTTACCATCTTTGTCAGATAAATAAACTTGTTGAGTGCTTAAAAATGTCATTGAAAACAAAAGGGAGGTTTGTTACGTCTATCATTTCACAGATTAAAAAATACAGCTGTTTAAATTAGGAACAAATAAAGCTTGATCAGTTAGTTATTGATAGATAAAAAGAATCATCGAGGGTTCCAAAAAAATGTACGCGTCATTATTACAGATTGATAGTAAATTAAGTGTTGAGGGCTGTAAATATTTTTTCATTCAAATAAAAAACTAATGTAAAGAAAGAAAAACGTTTTCTCAGATAATTGAAATAAAGGTTTATAAAACAACTTATCGTTGATGCCGACTTCTTGAACTGTTTTTTTTTTTAAATGAAAAAATGCATAGCTAAATGAAAGTGAAAATTTAACAAAACTAAGACTGTCACACTACATTATGGCAACAGCTCGCTGGGCGAATAGATGCGAACAGTAACACTGTTTTCTTTTGTTTGTTTCTTTTTCTTCAGCTGTTTGCTACTTTCCCTTGTGTAGCACGTTCCTTTCAACCATGTACCATATTCATGGGCTGTTGATTATTTCATGATTTCTTTTTCATTTCATGTGCTATTTTCTTGATTATGTTTATTATACATTCTGTAATGTACAATCCCTCACGTTCGGTTCATTTTGTGTTGTTCAAAGCATATATGTTTCTATTCTGGCATGAATTTAATACTGATTCGGTATTTATTCATGTTCATTTTCTTCTGTGTTCTGTTATTCCTTTCTTATAAGATAGCTTTGTTATGTGTTCACTTAGCAGAATATGTGTATAAGGTGGGTGTCTGAAACTTCCTTGACATAGCAGTTATTGTGTCAGACTCTCAGTCCATGCTTCGGAAGATCCAAAATGGATGGCTACTGCATGAATGGAAAACCTCCATAGCAGCCTCAAATCTTCAGGAACTGGTGTGGATCTACTGTTCTGGTAATGCAGGCGTACGAGCAATGATAGAGCTGATAGACTAGCTTCAAGAGCACCTATAGTGGGTGCATTGGATATGGATAAGTGAGAGATACTGAAGACAATTAATGATCGTCTGTTAGAGAATGACACTGCAATTAATGAATCATCACGGCTGAGATTGCTTGAGTTTGGAATTAGGCATAGGACTGGCAGGAATGAACGTCTGAGAGTATGTATGAGGTATATGTACAATCAGCGCACAACAGGAACTATTAGCATTCATACCCTTCGACATTTGCTGAGGGAGACCGAGCACCTATGGGTTTGTGCGGAGTTCAATGAGGTCGAATCTGAAGTTACTCGAGAATGTTCCGGTTGCGACTGACAGCTATTTTTGCTTTGCTTAAACAAGAAAACTCCGTCTTGGTTCGACAAGGAAGGGTTCGTCCAATCTATATACACATTTTATCAGTAACAAGTGAACACATTCCAGCTTTTAACGACGTTCCGATGTAAATACAGCAAGAAATGTAATTACAATGACACGATTAATATTTCTGGGGGAGCTAACATATTCTGACTAAATTATTACGTCTCTTGCTGATCAAACTACGGTGGAGTAACTGTTGACGCTGTAACATGAGAGGAAGACGCAACTATGTTCTAGCAGAAAATGTGTGAATTCTGTCCGCAGGAAATGTTATAGGAATGACTGAAATGTGGTTTAAGAAAATAATTAAAGTTCCTCGATTTCAAGAGACATGGCGGCTGATATTCTGACATTGGTCAGAGTTCAAGCGGATCTCTCTGTACGCAAGAGGATGATAATTATCTAAAATATGACAACAGTTATCTTTCAGATGAGGACAGTTCTCTCAGAGATGTGTGCTTGTCATATATTCATACAATATATTTAGACAGAAAAATAAGAACAGTAAATACACACGTAATAATTTATAAGGGACATAACGCATTACAACACAGACAAAGAATGTAGATACGCAGAATTAGACGTAAGGAGTAAACACGATTGTACTGAAATATACACGTTAATGAAAGTGTATATACCATCAGTAATAGCACATAAGCCAATATATTATAACAAATTCTGTACAGGACGGCACATTGTAATAGGAACCGATTTTAAATGCATCCTGAACAACGTGGACATGTCGCGAGGAACCGTACAAGGAAGAAGGAAGCCTCTAAATAGTGTACACACATAAGTAGACATACCACAAATACTGAACACAAACAAGAAGACATACCACACATACTAAACACACAGAAGTAAATATTTCACCGACAGTGAAATCACACAAGTAAAAATATCACAAATAGCGAAACACATAAGAGACATAACACAAATAGTGAACACACACAATGGTGTACCTCAGATATTGAATACACACTATTAGGCATAACACATATAGGGAACTAACACAAGTAGACAAACTACAAATAGTGGACACACAAAAGTAAACATACCACAGATATTAAACACAAAGAACTAGACATACCAAAAGCAATGAAAACACACCAATACACATACAACTATTGGTGAACCCACACATAGACCTACCACAAACAGTGAGCACACAAACGTAGATGTCAGGAAACTATTTATACTGTGGATTTCAATACATGATAAATATGTACTCTTTGGCTCATCATCTAAGGATACGACCACAGCATACAATAGCTGACAATAATTAAACATAACACCTGTAACAGGTAAGTTCCCTTTTATTAACCACTGCACACACGGAAGCCACACACGGCTAGCAATACATACATATGAAATACAATGCAACAGAAATGCCAATATAACTTGCAATAACCAACACCTCAATCTATCAGCATCATACCCACTGATATGTTCCTACCGAGTGAACATCACAATGAATAAAGGTGTTGATGGTATAAATTTGTTTGTCATTCGTGATGACAAAAAATGTAAACAAAGAATAAATGTTCACAAACATTCATTCAGATGCTCAAGCGTAAGATGGAAAAGAGAACACATCTTGGGAAAAGAGGACAGACTGTCACACTACATTATGGCAACAGCTCGCTGGACGAATAGATGTGAACAGTAACATTGTTTTTTTTTTTTTTTTTTTTTTCTTCAGCTGTTTGCTACTTTCCCTTGCGTAGCACGTTCCTTTCAACAATGTTGTAAACATGATGTAGAAGGAAATGGTGGACATTTTGACAACAAATACTTTCTTATGAGATTTTCTATTTGATGTGCACAATACATGAATCTCATGTTACATGTGCGAAAGGCATCGCAACAATCGTACTGCTTTTTGACAACGTAGCAACGAAAACAGTGTTGATGGTATGTAGCAGGTTTAAAAAGTTTTCTTAGTCATTGTTAACTGAAAGTTGCAAGGACAGAATCAACATTTTTCTTAAGCAAGCCTTGATGCAGTGCATGTGCACAACATATCACCAACCTCAAAAATTTACTTCTCAGTAAACACACTTGAAGTATGGCAATATGTGCTGGTATAAATTATAATTACCTTAAATAGAAAATATTGCTCTCATTATTAAGAAAAATAAACATCAGACCTAACACTTTGCCTCCAGCTTTCGTTTCTGTTAAATATGTATAGGGACCATTTATTGTTTAAATAAGACTATACTTTATTAATATCTGCTATATAAAGTGCATTTAGCGTTTTTTTTCTGCTGCATAGACTGCATTTGACGATATTCAGGCATCAATGAACATGTAAGTGGACCTATAGACTGTCACATAATTATTATATTGGTGAACAGTTAAAACTAAAGCAGTTTTTTATTTAAAAGCAGCCTCTGCGCTGTTACAATGATAGATGTTTGTTCAGGTGGTAAATAGAAAAATATGAATTGACAATGTAAATTGCACAAAAGGTATCTCAAATAGTTATTTGAAACCCCGTTTGAACACTGACCTATCGTACATTTAAGATTAGGCGAGGGATAACTGGCGCAGCATCTCCCCTCTTTGATAAGCAAGGACATTATCAAAGGATAAGTCCTGCTCATCGAGTGAGACTATGGCCGCTAACCAGCTACCACAAGGACGCACAGAGAGCCCACCTCTGTGCTGAGGATGCCAGCTTTTAACTACGCACCCGACCTAACTCCTCGCCCCCAGCTTTCGTCTTCTACCATGACATATGGGGAGGAACCAGCTCTGACCCCAGGCGTGCAAAGTTCCCGGGCAAGGGAAGCTTGAGCTGGACCTTGAACCTCAAAGAGGCGTCGAAGTCATGTATAGACTAGGCCAGTTCCGAGTAGAAGTCGACACTAGCCGCTCCCACCGGCACCAATTTATGTTTTAATAACATTATAAGCTACTCTAACAAGTGTCTTTTTCTGGTTGTAAAAATTTGCATATCATCTGTGAAAGAAAATTATTGACATTGGAAAATTAAAACGACGCATTTAAAAACAATAAGATAAAATAACAGAGCTTCGTTTTAGGGCGTGATGTTACGTAGGTTATTAATTGGACGTTAATATTACTTTCATTACACTTCAGTGACACTTGCTATTTTAACCTCCCATTGTTTTCATAAAGGGATGCAACAAATAAAAATGAAATTTTTTTTGAAAAATGTAACAGAAATTATTTTTGAGCGTATACACAATTAAAACACTTTATGAACAGCGCTGTGACTGTTGAGTGGCCGCTGTATACATTGTTACATATTTCTCAAGTAATAATACAGAATAGAGCCATGTAGTTTTCTCTTCTTTATTTCTTTTTTTAAATTCATTGACTTTTTAGGCATTAAAAATATCATTCTTGTTACCATCTTTGTCAGATAAATAAACTTGTTGAGTGCTTAAAAATGTCATTGAAAACAAAAGGGAGGTTTGTTACGTCTATCATTTCACAGATTAAAAAATACAGCTGTTTAAATTAGGAACAAATAAAGCTTGATCAGTTAGTTATTGATAGATAAAAAGAATCATCGAGGGTTCCAAAAAAATGTACGCGTCATTATTACAGATTGATAGTAAATTAAGTGTTGAGGGCTGTAAATATTTTTTCATTCAAATAAAAAACTAATGTAAAGAAAGAAAAACGTTTTCTCAGATAATTGAAATAAAGGTTTATAAAACAACTTATCGTTGATGCCGACTTCTTGAACTGTTTTTTTTTTAAATGAAAAAATGCATAGCTAAATGAAAGTGAAAATTTAACAAAACTAAGACTGTCACACTACATTATGGCAACAGCTCGCTGGGCGAATTTACATGATTTCTTTTTCATTTCATGTGCTATTTTCTTGATTATGTTTATTATACATTCTGTAATGTACAATCCCTCACGTTCGGTTCATTTTGTGTTGTTCAAAGCATATATGTTTCTATTCTGGCATGAATTTAATACTGATTCGGTATTTATTCATGTT
>JAMPIV010014876.1:0-185000 GCA_024509875.1 Oreohelix idahoensis
TCACATATTCTATAAATATTTTTGTGCATAACGTCATTTGCGGAGTCTTCTTTGGTAAGTATTACTATTTTCGGGAGAGTACATATGAGGGAAACAATACAATTAATGTCTAACTTTCAACCAAAGTTGCACCCCTTAGCGCTACGCACTGACAGAAAAAGCTGGGATTTTATATATAGGATACCAAAACATAATGAAAGATGAACGAAGTGGTACCTCGAAATGTTAAAGAAAAAAAAAAAATGATTTTTTGGAATTTCTCGTTGTATTTAAAATGTTTTTTAAAAATGTATTCTACGACGTCTCGCGGAACACCTGAGAATGAATTGCGGAACCTTAGGGAAAACTGGTTGATAAACACTGATGTAGTTGGTTCGGCAAAAATACACCACGACTTGTCTCGAAAAAGTTGTTAGCATAACTTGGTCACGAAATTATGGCATTAAGTACCCTATTAAAAAAACTGTGGAAAATAATGTACAGTGGAAAAATGGCGCAAAGCCTTCTTGACCTCTGCCATGCGGTCAAGGTTTTTCCATGTCATTTTTATTCCTTTTATGTCTGTCTACGCTCCCTTTCTCCCCGTGTTTTTCTAGTTTCCATTTGTTTCGGTTACGCTGAGATTTCCAAAATTAGGACTGCTTAGTAAGTGGTCGTCCACATATGACGCAGAGGAGGTGGGTATACAATTTTCTGACAAAGTGTGACGATAGGGGGAGAGGTGGGGGTGGGGGGTTTGAACAAATGGGACGTCTCACAAAAATAAGAGTGCGGGTCGCTTCTTTCGTAAATGATGTAGGAATTAATAGTTGTTGTAACCTAAATCCTCAAAATTTACTTTAATATATGCAATAGTTAACAACTGTGCAGTGGACTATTTATGTCAATATTATAAACTCAGCTGAAATATCAGATAATTGTTATAACCTTTGTTTTAAATTGTTTCTAACTGTACATGTCCTTTTGTTTTAATATAATGCAACATACACCTTTCTAGTAAACAGTGTTGATCTTGAAGATAATAGATTTCTTGTTCTTTCAGCGGATGAGCTTTTTACTTTGCTTTGAAGTTATAAGATAATCCCAGACCTACGGGTCTTTTATATTTGGACATGAGCCCTAATATAACCGACTAGGTTGAACGGGACTCGCCTCGCCAAAACAAGGCAAAACTTTATTTAAAAAAAAAAAAAAAAAACTTTGCTTTGGGATAATAATAACGAAGAGAAATAATTCTCTGACGACAATTTCACTTTTTTTTTTTTTCTCATTGGGTGATTTTCTCTCAAGCTTTACATTATTTTATTAAACTTTAAGGCAAGTAAGAATTGAAGTTATTTTAAATTTTAATATTTTTTTTTTTTTTACTGTCTGAAATTACATTGAGCCAACATAAGAGATATTTTAAAATAAATGCGGCAACATTTGACCAGCAGAAAGTAGTTATTGCAAAATCCGGATCGATTTAACACTACTGTATTTTACTTGACGGAACGTGAACCAGAACCTACCATAGAGGAAGTCCGGAATGCAAATACCTAAACACCAAGAAGACCAAAGTATTGACAACAGACAAAGTAAAGACCAAACCAGAAATTGAAATTGATAACGAAGAACTGGAAAGTGTCAATGAATTCGAATACTTAGGATCAATCATTAACAGCTCTGGCGACTGTGCAGTAGAAATTAAAAGAAGACTTGCAATTGCTTCACATAAGCTAATACAGATGAAAAACCTATGGCAAGGCACAAGCAAAGAAACAAAGTTACAACTGATCAGAGCATGTATATTCCCAGTAGCAACATACGGCTGCGAGACTTGGACACTCAATAAAACAGTTGCAAAAAAGATTACATCATTCGAAATGAAATGCTACAGAAGGATGTTGAGAATACCCTGGACAGAAAAAAAGACCAACAGAGAAGTACTGCACTCACTAAACGTACAGGAACATTGGCTCCTAAATACCATCGCAATAAGGAAGCTGAAATTTTCGGTCATATAAAAAGACATAATAGTCTGGAAAAAACAGTGATGGAAGGCATGGTCCCTGGAAAAAGGGGAAGGGGTCGACCTAGACGACGGTGGACCCAGGACATCACAGAGAGTCTGAACTTGTCTTTGGCTGATGCAGGTCGACTTGCCCAGAATCGTGATGCGTTCAGAGCAGCTGTAATGGAGACAACGTTCTGGAAAGAATATGTCACATGATGATGATGTATTTTACTTGAAAGATTGTGTGAACTTTTTTTTATTGTTGTCTGCACTAGTTAACTAATTTGCGTTCGATTACATTTTTTCTTTCGGTAGTAAAAAAATGTGGAGGGGAAAAAAAGGGGTGGGGGGGGGCTAGATATTTGTGACGTCACTTATCTGAGTGTTTGTAACGAATGTTGACAAGAGGGTAGAGGGGGATTTTAAATTGCAAAATGTATGTGACGTAATATGTGGAGGCCCCCTAATGCTAAAAACTGGGTTCTTCATTAAGTGTCTTCTCTAAAATCGGCGTCTGTTCCACAGCTTATTATTCCACTGGTATTTTCTTTTTCTTTCCATAAATTCTACATTTGGTGATCGTGTAATTGCATTTAACTTCTAAAATGGCGAGAGGACACGTTTTTCTAGACCGATTTTCGCAGGCGCTTTAACTTTTTCTGTCCTGTTAGTCCCACTTTTTAAAAGCATTTATTCATCCTCATTCCATTTCCTTTACATTTTTGTAGAACATTTCTGTAGAACATTTTTGTAGAACATTTCTGTAGAACATTGCTGTAGAACATTGCTGTAGAACATTTCTGTAGAACATTTCTGTAGAACATTTCTGTAGAACATTTTTGTAGAACATTTCTGTAGAACATTTTTGTAGAACATTTCTGTAGAACATTGCTGTAGAACATTTCTGTAGAACATTTCTGTAGAACATTTCTGTAGAACATTGCTGTAGAACATTGCTGTAGAACATTTCTGTAGAACATTTCTGTAGAACATTTCTGTAGAACATTTCTGTAGAACATTGCTGTAGAACATTTCTGTAGAACATTTCTGTAGAACATTGCTGTAGAACATTGCTGTAGAACATTGCTGTAGAACATTGCTGTAGAACATTTCTGTAGAACATTTCTGTAGAACATTTCTGTAGAACATTGCTGTAGAACATTGCTGTAGAACATTTCTGTAGAACATTTCTGTAGAACATTTCTGTAGAACATTTCTGTAGAACATTTCTGTAGAACATTGCTGTAGAACATTTCTGTAGAACATTTCTGTAGAACATTGCTGTAGAACATTGCTGTAGAACATTGCTGTAGAACATTGCTGTAGAACATTTCTATAGAACATTTCTGTAGAACATTTCTGTAGAACATTGCTGTAGAACATTTCTGTAGAACATTTCTGTAGAACATTTCTGTAGAACATTTCTGTAGAACATTGCTGTAGAACATTTCTGTAGAACATTTCTGTAGAACATTTCTGTAGAACATTGCTGTAGAACATTGCTGTAGAACATTTCTGTAGAACATTTCTGTAGAACATTTCTGTAGAACATTTCTGTAGAACATTTCTGTAGAACATTGCTGTAGAACATTTCTGTAGAACATTGCTGTAGAACATTGCTGTAGAACATTTCTGTAGAACATTTCTGTAGAACATTTCTGTAGAACATTGCTGTAGAACATTTCTGTAGAACATTTCTGTAGAACATTGCTGTATCGAGAGGAAAGATGAAATGCTGATGATAATATCCTGGACATATAGATGTATCAGATGATACCAGGATAAGAGACTGGTCTTAAGAGAAATACCCCATTCTCTGAAAAGAGTAATGGTGTATCGACGTCAAAGGTTTAGTCAAGCTGTATAGGTTCCTAGATGAGATGGTAATGTACTATCTTGGATTCCTATGGCGCCCCTCTCCAGACTAACCTTAGACAATGACTTTGCTAGGGGTAATTAACTGACCAACAAGAATTATGAACCAAACTTTACTAATTCAATAAAGACTGTTGGTACAATTTATAATTTATTTATGTACAGGATCTTTCTTTGTTCTATTGGATCATCTTCAAATTCTTCTTCTTCTTCGTCCTGAAAAGGACGTTGGTTCCGTTGTGTCATTTTACAGCATAGCTGCAATATTTGCGCCTTTCGGCCAACACATCCGACTTCAGCACGGCATTTTTGGGACCTGGTTATTTTTAAATAAAATCAAATTGATTCAAAATATATATATATGGTGTCACTGTCAAGTATTTATATTACATTTAAAGTTAATTAAAGTTCATCTTCATCTGTTTTCTTGATCTTCGATGAAAACTGTCTTTCCTCTGTGCTGAACTTGAACAATGTTAATATTATTATTTCACAAAGTATAAAAACTGTTACAATGTTCTTACACCACAATCATATTTTTTTATCATTTCAATGTTCACTTGTATAGAATAAACTCTTAGGTTATCTGTTCCATAGTCTTTAGATTTTTATAATCTGAAGTCTTTAATTTCTTTTGTGAGGTGTGGTCTTATGTAAAATCAAGTAGCCCCAAACAAGGCTACTTATCTTTGAATTGTTCTTCTAGGCCTGGCCCAGCAATGGAACTGAAAAGAATCCCATAACTGCGGTTCTTCCAATCTTATGTGACCGTATGGCCTACTACGTCGCTACAACTATTAAAATTATAGTAAAGTACTTAAGAATGACTAGTTAGTAAAAATAAATACTAGTCAAAAAAAAAAAAAACCAATAACATCATCAGTCATGGCACACATGAACCCATGATGTCATCAAACCTTGTGTGGCCTCCATACAAGTTAGGCCGGAAGACATTTAGAATAGAGAGAACCTAGAACAATGGTTGGTCATTCTTACTTAGTAACACTAATTTTAGACTAGAGGTTTCGTAGTTAGTTAGGTTAAAGATTATTTTAACAGCCTGCTAGGCCCCAAGACCAATCATAAGAAGGTTTCCGGTCTCTACTTGCCCCCACCAGAAATAGCTGTAAATAATCAAATTTTTAATAACGGTACTACCAACTATAAGCTTTTACAAGTACGCCTTACTACCTGAGTCTTCTTCTTACTTTTGAAAGTAACAACTCTGGTGTATAACTAGTCATGTACAGAAGTATTTCCAGTAAATAAAGTGTCACGGTTATATCCCTTTGACTATTTCAAGGGAAGCTTTTACGAGTACTCCTTACTACCTATATATTCTGTGTTATTCGTCTTCCCTACACATTACTGGACACAAGTATTTCGGCCTTTATTTGGTCTATACTTGCTGATAGGAAAGTTATATTAGTGATTGCGTCTTTAAATCTGTCTGGGTCGTCCACGGGTCCTATACCATAGTTGTGTGAGTGTCATGAGAATGACCTCAGTCAATAATGCACTTTTTTGGGGGTGCACAATTGGCTCAGCGTCCATTCACGATGAACTGTCACAGCAAGGCGATGGCGCCGTCTGGTTGGTCCTAGGTTCGATTACCGGTAAGCCTATCACTTATATTTTCTTTTCTGTTGTCTAGTGCCATCCTTTATGCCTAACTAGTACCAGTTAATTACCTGTATTTATTTATTTACTTATTTATTTACTATCCACAGGGCTCAGGTTTCCTTCATTATTCATCTTGTATTCTAATGTGTCTTACCCCTGGCTTCATTAAGAGACAGAAAAAGCTCATATCTTTGAGAAAAATCTAGGTCGTCAAGCTGTTTTGTCAGAGTCTATTATATTGCATTTGTTGTTTGATGTTGTTTTTATACAATATAGCCAGTAAAAAGAGAAGCTATACAACGAAGCCTCCTATCGTGCTTCAGTTCCATGGGCCCTTAAAGGAATCCTTCATGAATAAATCTATCTTGCATGTTTTCATGGTTTCTTTATTTTATTAAAATCCAAAGGGAGACTCCCATTATAATGGACCAGTTTCCAATGCGATTATGTCTAAACTGTAGAATTCATTTACATAATCAAGTACCATTGTATCGAAAGTGCTTTATCTGGAGAACTTTGCCAAGACGTCCAAATGTTGTGAATCAATTCCAAACCCTGTTAATCTATTATTCGCAGAGTGGCTACGGCGTCTGAAGGTCTTAAAGTGCTGGGCGGAAGAGCGTCAGCAAAAGACATCGACTTATAGAAGAAGCAGATTAAGCAGGGCTGGTAACTTGGAGAGAAACAAATTGACAGATTGACAGAATGCTACGATAACAGAAGGTACAAACAGATACACTTAACACCCGATTTGCACGAAGGTTTGGTTCTTCAGGAACCTCGCGTTCATGAAATTCTCGTGAATGGAGCTTAAGAAGCTTTAGAAAATTATGGATTAGGTTCCAGACTTGGGTACAGCTTCATTTGTATATGCTTTTTATGCATTAATATTAATGCAAATATTCAAGTTAATGCAAATGAAAAGTCACTAAAAGAAATGTTTAAAGTAAATGGGTTTGTTGTGTGTGGTTATTACTGTACTTAAAGTGTAAAAATATGATATGAATGTTACAGAACATTCACACAGACGTTACCAGAAGTAGATTATGTATCAGTATCCGACGCAGAAGAGCGTTTTTCTCCTGAAGGTCCTGGCTAATTGTCTGGGTCGCCAAAGAACAGGCTGATTTCTAAGATTCTGAAGGTCGAGAAAAACTGTGGTACCGACTTATAAAACTCTGCTGGGGGTAGTTGTCATACCTTTTTCATCTTCTCCGCCATTATTTTAATGTGCAATTATTGTCGAGGAAATTATGCAATAACTTCGGTAGTATTTGTGTTACAAAGTACTTTAAAAGACCTTACAAATCAGCGCATTCATTCCATTGCGTAACCGTGAACATTTTTGTGTTTATAAATATTTGTGAAAAAATACAGTTCGAGTTTTGCATTTCATTACCAATAAGAAAACTCAACTCGTGTACGAGTATAACTGAATTTAATTCGAGTACAAAAAAAAAAAAAAAAAACAAGTTGGAGAAAAATCTAGCGGATAATCTAATTCGCGCGAATGGAACACGCGCAAACGGGGAAGGATTGGGGGGTGGGGGGGGGGGGGGGGGGGGGGGAAGTGGTTAGTGTATTCCTATATATATGATTTAGACCTAGAGAAAACGAATCAAAAATAAAACAAGCAGCATATTATCACAAAGTTGTAACGACATGTGTACTCGTTCGATTGTCTCTCAAGGCTTTGTTTTTCATATCAATTTTCGTACATTTATTTACATCGTATCGTCTCATCAACCACCCTTTTCTGGTCATAATTCGATCCCCCAGCCCACTTCATTATTTCCTTTTGTTAAGCTATCATTTATTTTAAGCTAAAGATATTTCTGGTCTTTGAGAGTCTATCATATTGTAGATTGTATTACCGTCTTAGCAAAAGAACTCCCCTTAGTTACAAGGAGCAGCTAATCTCGCCTCACGTATTCTTAACATAGCATGTCTAACTTTTTCACTTCGGGCACTCGAGAACAGAGCAAAGTACGGAAAGAAATTTGCATCTCGGGGAAAAACTCTTTGGTACCTACATGATAATGGCACCTGGTTATGGGCAAGATTTAAAAAAAACCGCCACTGTGACTTAGAGACCCTTGTAAAAAGCATAATCTTAAAACCTTATCGACTTACACGGCAGGTGTGCAATAAATAATAATGATTGGCCGAGCTGAATTAATCTTCTGTAAGCCAACAGATTAGAAGTATATATACTTTTAAACAGAGAACAGTGCCTAGTACAGATTTAAAAACACGTTCTGTCTTAAGTTTGCTGTAAAATCTAAATGAACAAGCCCCGTGGGCTAAATTGCCAAAGTTATCTCACGTACCTGTGCTTGTATGTGTGTATATATATGTGTGTATGTATGCGTGTGTATGTGTACATTCTCATGTACAAGTTCTTCTGTCGTGCCATCAGGTCAAGGTCATTTCCATTCTTTCTGTATACTTTCATTTTTGCCCCCACTTCTCCCCTCCATGTGGTTTTTTTTTTTTTTGGTTGTTGTCTGCCCCAACTTCTCCAACAAGGACTTTCTGGTAATGCTAGCCACAGACACAGATTTCCGTAATATATTTGTCGTATCCATCGCTAGCGTCTCCTTCTTATATTTTATTCCAATAACCTTAGTTTGCTTATCGTCATTAGTTCCACACTGTGCTTACAACTGTTGTTTTTCCAACAAAACGCACATCTTTTATATTATTTGTGAAACTCCATATATCTTAATCTTCCTGATCCGGTTCTATTTGCGGGCACATGTATTTTAACGACATCAATCCACGCCTCTCATGCGCGAAATTTATGCGGTTGTCCGTTTTTAAATACTTGCTTCCGTGAGGCTGAAGATGCGTGTGTTAAGTTTTGTACATTAACGTAAACGCTTCATCGTAAACGTCCAGAAACGTTTAACAAGGATTTACACACATTTTTTTTCTTGTTGCTCAGACGTACCAAGCATGGCTCGATGGCTGGGGCTTTTTTCTGCAAGTTTTGCAGTTACGAACATTTACTGCGCAGGTAATTGTATGCATTTATGTATGTGTATCGTACATGTTTGTATATATATATGTATGTATGCGTTAATGCATGCGTTTATTCATATATGTATGTATTTTGTGTGCGTGTAAATATGTTTGTTTGTTCAGCGCATTTTATAGGTATCCCCTCTGAGAGCTCAAAAGAGGCCCGGGCCATTTCACATCGAGAGGACCCCTCACTGTGTGTGAAGAGGATACAAAAACGCACTCATTCATTTTTGGCTGATGTAAGGCCTCTATCTGTGGTTTTGCCCAGGCCGACTGGCTCTGCTAGTCATCCCTTTCACTGTGTCTATATCTGTGGTCTTTAACCTGGGCGATATATTGTTTTACGGGCTTTTTGCGTTGTTTGATTGGCGCTACAAGATCGAAATAAATAGTCACAGTTTTAGAAAAGAAGTTAAAAGTAGGGTTTTATCCTCATGTGGTAAAGTGGGATGTTATAAATATTTATAGGGGACTTAGTGTACTGACTGAGATCAGCTGTGAAGGTATCTATATCTAATAAGAGTAGTGTATTATAGATAACCTTACTTGCTGCCACATATGTATACCTCAGTCAGAATTATTCTGGAATAGTGTGATGACTACGTTATATGTCTAGGGTATGTGTATGATGAAGTGTAAGTCATAACAACAACAGACAGACAAACAATTTAATTTATTCCACCACACTTGACAACACTGTGACACTCACATACATAAAACACTCTACGAGGATATCTTAAAGGAGTCACTGATAACTTTTCAAATAACAATATGTATTCAGTGCTGTCATGAATGTATATGTGTCCTGATTCAAATACAAAGGGAACCAGGAATCACAATCAATTTTAATTACAAGTTATATGTACAGAATTTATCAATATGAATCTTGTAATGACATATATTATTAATAGTATCCTATGTGTGTCAGTTGTGTAGTGGTAATCTGAGGTAATACTGGTTTTGTTTTGTTCAAGCTCTGTTGGTATTTGTCATCATGACTTCAATAGTTTGTTTCTATTGGAACTAGTATTGGAGATGTTCTCAGTTCCTGGTATTAAAACAATTAAATTCCCCTCTTAATGTTATTTTTACAATGTCATTTTAAGATGGGGGTACATAATGTTGAGCTCCATGGCCACACTCTCTTATCTTTCGTGATGACTGCAGTAAAGGCCTCCTCTGCTCGATTACTTTAATGAGTTCTGGAGCCACCCCACTGGTTGCTATATGGACCAAGGAGTATGCTGTCCACCTCTGGCTTCAGCAAAGCTCTGACCAGGTGCTGCTCAATAACTTTAAGACCACGGTCCCTGAAACAAGAAGGATGTACCTTCTACGTCATAACTAATTTATACTCTCTTTCTACACTGAGCACAATACATCACAAACATTGAGTTCAGAGCGTTAGGCCAACTGTCAGCTTCATCTGAAATATTTTATACCAGTATTTCCCTCCCTAATGGTTACTACGCCTCTGCAATTCCAGCATTATTTCTTTCTAGTCAATCATCTAGGTGTCAGTGTACTGTTTGGCCATTTCATGCAGTTTTACTTTCCTCCGACACCTTCTGTTCAGGCTGGAGCATTATAGGCTTTACATCATGTTTGCTACTGAACTACACATATATACAGACATAAATTATCAATTTACATTCAATTTTCATTAAAAGATATTGAATATTTCAAGCTTACCACAATTCATGGAATAATAAACAGTTTCGTTGACTGGCAATGAATATAGCACAACTCCGATCTGCCGATGTCCCAGGCTTTATTTTATAAAAAATATACACTGGTGCTCAACGCACTGCTTCTTAGTAGGTTTATTACAAGATGTGGCAATGAACAGACGCTCTGAATTGAGTATATTCGCAGCTCTACCCAATGAAACCATGTCTACACATCTTTTCAAAAAAGTACACCTTTTCACGTTCCCCCTGACAACACAAGATAGTATTTATAGCCCGACCAATCGTGTTTAGTCTTACATTTGTTGCGCTCCAATCAATTTGGAGTTAACATGGTAGGCTATTTCCGTAACGTAATGTTTTTTCAAACACGTTATAAAAAAATTTTATGAGCAGAAATGATTTCATGCTGTCAGGCACCCCCACTATTTTATTTTGGTTATAATTTGGTAATTCCTAGACTATTTGCGTAACGTTTTACATATTATTTGTCAGCAAGTCCTAAGGAACCCAAATATACAAATTTAATGGAGCTAAGTGGCTGCGTTCAAAATATGCAATTTCTTCTACCTCCTGTTTCGAAGATGTGCTGTCTGGGTACTGTAATGTTTTCAAAAGTAAACCCATCTATTGTCATCTTTCCTAATAAGCGTTTTCCAGGTTTTTTAAAACCTAACTCTGGGAAAGTTAGTGTTTTTATCACTGTCCGTCTGAAAAAAAGTTAGTGCATGTGGCCTTACACGCGTGATGGCAGCAATTGTGTATCGCGCGACGCGTGTTTAGTATTGCATGCTTCCTGCCTTCATTCGCCCTCTCTCTCTCTCTCCTGCTTTATCTGTCTTTTAGTTACGCCGTGTATAAAATGGAATGAATGAAATATTAAATTTAGGTCATTGGTCAGCTTGCGTATCTCAAGTTTTTTCCAAGAAATACAGTACACGTTTCATTGAAGAAAGCGGGTAATAATACAGTAGGCTTTTACTATCAACGTGAAAGCGTTACAATTTGCAGACGAATAAGAACACAAGGGGATTTTGCGTACAGTCATTGTGACAGCACTGTTTCTTTTACCATTTCTCTTTTCTTTTATTAAATTTATTTGTTAGGCTTTACATTTACCTTTTAATTTATATATGTGGATTAGAATATTCCACGACACCTCATATTATTAAAACAAAGTTAATAATAAATATTGTGTTAAAAAAATTTGCCGTGATAGGAATCCAAACCAGTGGCCAATTGTTCCACAGCTGAACAACAACGCATCAGCTGAGCTACTCAGCCGATACAAATGTTTGCCATATTGGTGATCAGCGTTGCCACTCTCAATTTTGATGAAAAAAAACCCTAGATATCGGCGTCTTGGGCTATTTTGGGCGCTTTCTGAGCTATTTTTGACTATTCTGGCCGATTTGGAGCCAAATCTAGGTGGCGTTCTTCAACCAGTGAAGAAAAATGACACCTAATCGGGACCCCCAAAAAAACCTAGATCCTGGTGATACATGATAAAGAGGGAGCATAATATTTTGAATGAAGCGCAAATAAATCCCAAAACGTACGTACATCATTATCACCTTTTGTAGTGGGTTTGATGGTATTGTATGATGGTGATATTACTAAATGTAATGTATGAGGCCAGCTGTGAAGGCTCCTGAGATAAAATGTAGTTGTGAATTGTCAGAAGGCCTTTCCTGCTACCACTACGACCTCACACTCAATTTTTTTTTCTTAATGAATGTAGCTACGTAAACTGTCTAGGGTAATGATATGTAATGTGGTGTGATAATTATAGATACACCCACAGATATTTAAGCAGACTAATAATATTAACAAATGTTAAAATACACTGAACTAACTCACGTGTGTAAAATTTTTGATAGAATTATATTACATTTATTTGTTCTGGATCAAGTTTTATGTTGACCAGAACTTTTTTTTAGAAAAAAAGATTTAAAATTTATGAAAGAAATGCATGGAATGTTACATAATAAATGCAAGAGTGTACATATATAAGTACTAGACTAGTTAGTTTTATTAAAATGTTCTAGTAGTCATCTACTTGGGAGGATAGTTAATGCTTGTGCTGTTGGGGTGGCCTCATCACACCTGTCTATATTGACTACACAGTGTCCAGTAAATTGCAGGAATTTTATGGGGTATTAGTAACTAAAAGGCGTTGGTGAACTTCCAGCAGACCAGAGGCTCACTCATCTTGCATATGTAGCTCTGGTGCTGAAATCTGGTGGTCCCACCTCTCCGTGCTGGCGGGCAATAATAATGGTCTCTGTCACAACGTACTGCACAGATACACTCGAGTAAAATCACCAACTGAATGGACACCGCCTTGTTGACAGCTGAAACTCACAGCTCTGCAATCAAAGTATTGGCTATGTGTCAAAATTCTATTCTCTACCCACGTCTGGACACAACACGAACACAACAACCACATCATACAGACAGGTCAGATCTCTCTGACCAAACAGCACATTTACCATGGTGGTTTTACATCAGATAGGTCCTCCCAGACTATAGATTCTGAAAAATATTTATTAGTTTCCTTCCCTAAAAGTGGATAGGTAATATGTTTCATTATTCTCAACACTTGATCTGTCTTTCCTAACCCTTGCTGGAGTTTATGTATATTGTTGGTCCCTAGACCCTGACTTGGGCGGGGGGTCTAGAGCAAATCCCTACTTGTTTGTAAGGCTAGATTATGATATGGCAGTATCAAATCACTCGAACATTAAACAATATTCAAAATATACAAAGAAATAATTTCAATCTTACCAGATTATGAATAAAGAACACAGAAATGCTAGCAAAACTCAGCTGAGCTGCTGGCTATAGTATGGCGTCCCTGAAATTATTTCACTTTCTTTCATTTGGAAATCACCACACTTTAAAATACTGTGTCTATCATCGAACAACTATTGAGGAATGGCCCCACTTGCGCGTCTGAGCGCCGATAAAATGATTGTCTGTGGCCAATCACTGCCTAGGTTTATTTGAAATTCAAATTTCCTACCCTAAAGTCATTTCAGTCATGCTTCAGTCAAGTATGGATGTTTATCTGTTAGTCTGTCCGTCTCTACTTGTTTTTTTTTTTTTCAAAACGTACTTGATTTTTGAACCAACCTTTCTCTCCCCTCCAAAATTTTGTCGTTAAAAGTTATATTTAGACACAGCTCCCACCAATGTCCCTTCGCTTCCCTACTAAGTAGATTTGAACACCTGCGTCTCGAGGTCGTGTTTTTTTGTGCAAATAGCGACACTTTTTATTCAATACAGTCTGTCGCTGATGTGAACAACACTGTCTTTTGTCATTATCTTCAATATTATCTATCCGTCTGTAAAATTAAGAACATATTAGTTCACTGCTCAGAATGGGCCATCCGGCCAGCTAATTTTTATATTCCTAACATTAATATTACGAAAAAGTTACTTTTTAATTTTTGTAATATTCCAAACATCTGCGTTCTGCCGCTGAATTCAAATCAAAGGCTTGGTATCGCAAAAGCGACCAATAAATGACTGTGGCGTAACATATCCAAGGTCCCTTCTGTCGAGTTCCTTACTTTATGTTAACTTGGGAAACGTGACTTTTCTCCGTTTCCCCCCCAATTGCGTCTCCTTAGCCTTTCTAGTCTCACGCAATCTTTCCAGTCATATTTTTTTCCTTTTTATCCGCCGTTCCCCTCCTGTCTAGCAAGTCAATTTTTATGGAGGGTGATGACCCGCGGTCTGGGCGATCATGTACTATCAGCAGCCTACGCATTATGTTTTTATCCTTACATGTTATCTTTGGAGGTATTTTACCGTTGTATCTCTGTCAATTTCACTACACATCTCCCCACTTGAAAACATGCCTATGGCAAGTTCCAAAACCAGCGATACACATAGGTAAAATTACTCCTCACGTCTGCCACTACTCTAATTTTGATCACAGGGGTGCCGACTGAGGAAATCTGCACCGACATTCAATTTACGGCTTGCATAAGCGACTGGTTTCAGTTCCCCATCAGGTGAAGATGATCCTTGCAACAAAGCCCCTCCTAGTCCTACATTACTTGCATCGGTTCTTAAGACAAAGTCCTGTGTCAAATCAGGCAGTTTGAGAATAGGCTTGCTAGTGAGTTTTTCCTTTAACTCTTGGAACGCTAGTTCACATTGTGCAGTCCAAATAATTTTATCTGGAAGTCCCTTGCGAGTCAGATCAGTCAGAGGAGCACAAATAGCGTTAAAATTCTTGATGTATTTCTGATAAAATCCGCATAACGACACGAATGATCGCACGTCTTTTTTTGTTTGTGGCCTAGGTGCTCTCTGCAGTTTTTCCAAGTTCTTAGGATCAGGGGTCATATTACCCTGATATACAGTGTGTCCCAAGAATTCCAACTCTTTGCATCCAATACAACATTTTGTTGGCCTAGCAGTTAAGTTCGCCTCCCGAAGTCTATCAAACAGCATCTCCAGAGCTTCAATGTGTTCTTCAAATGTCTCTGTGGCGACGAGAATATCATCCATGAAATTCGTGATACATGGGTTATTCAGGGGATCCAACAATTTGCGCATCATCCTTGAAAACACACTCGGAGCATTTTTCAGTCGAATGGTAGCATATTGAATTCATAATGTCCATCCGAAGTGCTAAAAGCCAAATAAGGTCTCACTTCAGGCTTCACTGGGATCTGGTAATAGCCTTTACTAAGATCCACCTTTGAAAAGTATTTTGCCTTGTTCAGTCTGGCAAATAACTGTTTTGTGTCTGGTAATGGATCCACTTGTCCTTCTGTGACAGCATTCAGTTTCCTGTAATCTATGCACAGTCTGTGTTCCCCAGACGGTTTTCTCAACAAAACGACACTAGAACTAAAAGATGATTCACTGTGCGAAATAATCCCCTCCTTCAACAAATACTCTATTTCTTCCTTCAATGCCTTCTCCTTCGCGAACGGAATAGAATAGGCTCTCATACAGATTGGGTTTGAGTCTACCAGTTTCATGTCATACTGTAGCAAATTTGTATGGCCTGGTTTATCTGTTAATACATCTGTATGTTCCTCCAGAACTTGTTGAACTCTCTCCCTCTGGTTTTTAGTCAGGTGCTTACTGACTTTTACCTGTGCTGCGGTTTCACAAGGATGTAATGGGTATTCATGTGAGGTGAGTGGTTCTTTTTGCATCTGGGTTGCAATAGCTAAGGTCAATAAGGGGGTGCTTTCCTGGAGTGGTCTGTCCAGATACTTCTTTAACAGGTTTACATGATAAACTTTCTCCTTCCCCTTTTTGTCAATTTTATAGTTTGTTCTAGACACCTTCTCTAGAACCGTATATGGACCTTGCCAACCAATTTGTAATTTATTCTGGCTTCCGGGTAGTAGAAGCAGCACCTTCTCTCCGACTGCCAGTTCCCTGTCCTTTGCCTTCCTATTAAAATATGCTGCATGTTTCTTCCTGGCTTGCTTCAAATTATCATTTGCCAGTTTCCATCCAGCTTTCAAACGAGTGGTCAGTTCGTTCACGTATTGATACGATGAGGTAACAGTCTCTTCCGCCTTCTCATCTGTCCAGGTCCTTAATAGAGTTACATCTGGATCTTTAATTTATCACACTTATTTTTCATGGAACCCATCGGGTCCCGTCCATTAGAAGCTCTATAATGAGGACTTTTCTTCCTAGAATCATCACTCACAAATCGACCACTACCAATTTTTCTCTGGGGTTTGTCTCCCCACTTAAGATTGTTTATGAGAGATCTTCGCTCTCTTGTCTGTTCTTCCAGTTTATATAAGTCTGACCGAGGGATTGTCATCTTATCCTGGGTAAAATTTCTTCTTTGTACTCTTCGCATAGTGGCCATGTTAATCCATTCAAGTGAAGACTGGGTGTGAAAGGGGGCTCCCATTCCACTTTGTCTACCCGAGTATAATTAGTTTTTCTTTCAGGCCTAAAGTTGCCCCGTGGCGTTTCTAGGTCCTGCACATATTTTCCCTTTGTGGGTGTTCCCTCATGAAATACGCCACATGCTTCTACAAAGTTTTCAACATCGACATTTACGTCGGGCCAATGGTATTTTCGAGCAATCTTTTGGCAGATGGTACCGACTTTCTCATGGTCACCATCTGTTCCAACATGTAAGCTCCTTATTAAGTTTGCCCTATATATCTTGGGAAGAACTAACTGTCCGTGACCAGTGGATCTAGTTCCTGTCTTCCTGTATAAGAGTTTGTTCTTCATGAAATATTCCCCCTTGCTCGGAGGTGTGTGGCATTTGTGCAATTTTTTAAAACAGGGCTTGAGTGTCCTATCCTCAGCCTGCGCCTTCCTCATCTCCTCTGGATGAGCATTTATAGGTTCACCTTCTTCCTCCTTCTTCTGTGACCTGGTCTGCACTGTCGCCATGATCACAGGTTTCTCGGGATTCCCCAAGAAGACGTATCTACACCCCAATATCAGAGGGTAGATTGGTTCATCTATCACTGCTGCTCTGATTTCTCCTTCCACATAGCGAGTTTTCACCGTTATCCTTGCGATGGGAAGTGTCATGAGTGGTATGTCCTTAGTCGCCCCTTGTATTTCCACTGTTTCTGTGGTATACTGACTTGGGTCCACTAGGCTAGACTTCACAACTGAATCATAATCCAAACCTGTATCATAAAGGCACCTTATGGTGACCCCATTACAAATAACATCCTCACAAACTGGGGGGTGATAAGGTTCCTGTTGTCCATTAGGATTAACCTTTAATCTTCGCGTCCCCGACTTCATTGCAGCAATGTTTGAAGGTTTCCTTCTACAAAATTCGGTGTTATGGTTATCCTTCTTGCACCATTTACACCATCTTTTTCCTTGGTTCAACGGTTTTCTTTCATTGAACTTTTGGTCATTGAACTGTGAGTTTCTGTCGCGATAGTCATTTCTTGGCCGCTCAAAGTTTGTCCTACCTTTATTTCCCTGCTCTCTATTATCAAATTTATTAAATTGCTGTGGAGCTTTAAAATTGTCTATGTGCTCTTTTTAGCACCACTTACCTCTGCCTGAGCTGCCTGATACCTCTCAGCAACATTTAAAATTTCCCCCAACTTCTCTGCACCTTGTTCCATGAGAAATTTTCTCATGTCTGGAGCCATGGACTCTCTCAATTGCTCAATCATGATCATTTCTTTAAGATCTTGGGTCTTCCCCAGAGCCGTCCATTTCTCCAAATAGGTTTCTAGTCTAGCAGAGAATTGGTGGTATGTCTCCCCAGACAACAGTTTGGCATTTCTAAATTTCTTACGATAAAATTCACCATTCTTCTCGTACCTTAATAACAAAGCCTGCTTTAACATGTCATAATTGTCTTGGTCTTCCCTGTTCATTTTGGCAAATACTTCATAAGAAGTACCTCTCAATCCCTGTGATAGCTTTAAACTCCACCTCTCTCTCTCTAACCCATATGTAGTAGCTAATAACTCAAAACGTCCTAGGTACCCCTCTATGTCATCGTCTTTTTCAACAAAATGGTCTAAATGAAACCCCATAGCTGAGTTTGAGGCTCCCAGACTGGGCGTAGCATCTGAGGCAAAAGGGCTGGCACCATTTTCAGGAGCCGGGCCTTGTAATTCCAGCTCCCTTAGTCGTAATTCGTGCTCCCTTTGCAACCTTCTATCTTCTGCCTCCCTTTCGGAAGTCAACCTTTTTTCTTCTGCCTCCCTTTCGGCAGTCAACCTTTTTTCTTCTGCCTCCCTTTGCTGTCGTTTTTCTTCTGCCTCCCTTTGCTGTCGTTTTTCTTCTGCCTCAATCTGCAGCCTCTTAATTTCTCTATCAGCCTCAATTTGTAACCTCTTCTCTTCAGCTACCTTTCTATCTTCCCTTTCAATATATTTATCACATTCAGCCGTTACATATTGAATTAAAATTTGACCATCCATTCCCATCTCCTTTGCGGTCAGCACAGCAGCTGATCGGAATTTTGCTAGCTCCGCCATACTTTTCAGACAATATAATAATATACAAGCTAAATCTCTAACCAGTAAATACACTAAGTACTTCTTATGACTATAGTCTAACTAATTCTAACTAACCAGTTAACTAATTAATTATCACTGGCTGTGAAGATTCACCAACTTTTATCTGCAGGGACACTTTTAATTTTAAAGGGAATTTCACAATTTTTTTTCCCTAATTTTATTTCTCCAACCAGGAGATCCTAATATTACTGTTGGGCTAATTATCCCTGGACAAGACCCCAATGTATGTAGTGGGTTTGATGGTATTGTATGATGGTGATATTACTAAATGTAATGTATGAGGCCAGCTGTGAAGGCTCCTGAGATAAAATGTAGTTGTGAATTGTCAGAAGGCCTTTCTTGCTACCACTACGACCTCACACTCAATTTTTTTTTCTTAATGAATGTAGCTACGTAAACTGTCTAGGGTAATGATATGTAATGTGGTGTGATAATTATAGATACACCCACAGATATTTAAGCAGACTAATAATATTAACAAATGTTAAAATACACTGAACTAACTCACGTGTGTAAAATTTTTGATAGAATTATATTACATTTATTTGTTCTGGATCAAGTTTTATGTTGACCAGAACTTTTTTTTAAAAAAAAGATTTAAAATTTATGAAAGAAATGCATGGAATGTTACATAATAAATGCAAGAGTGTACATATATAAGTACTAGACTAGTTAGTTTTATTAAAATGTTCTAGTAGTCATCTACTTGGGAGGATAGTTAATGCTTGTGCTGTTGGGGTGGCCTCATCACACCTGTCTATATTGACTACACAGTGTCCAGTAAATTGCAGGAATTTTATGGGGTATTAGTAACTAAAAGGCGTTGGTGAACTTCCAGCAGACCAGAGGCTCACTCATCTTGCATATGTAGCTCTGGTGCTGAAATCTGGTGGTCCCACCTCTCCGTGCTGGCGGGCAATAATAATGGTCTCTGTCACAACGTACTGCACAGATACACTCGAGTAAAATCACCAACTGAATGGACACCGCCTTGTTGACAGCTGAAACTCACAGCTCTGCAATCAAAGTATTGGCTATGTGTCAAAATTCTATTCTCTACCCACGTCTGGACACAACACGGACACAACAACCACATCATACAGACAGGTCAGATCTCTCTGACCAAACAGCACATTTACCATGGTGGTTTTACATCAGATAGGTCCTCCCAGACTATAGATTCTGAAAAATATTTATTAGTTTCCTTCCCTAAAAGTGGATAGGTAATATGTTTCATTATTCTCAACACTTGATCTGTCTTTCCTAACCCTTGCTGGAGTTTATGTATATTGTTGGTCCCTAGACCCTGACTTGGGCGGGGGGTCTAGAGCAAATCCCTACTTGTTTGTAAGGCTAGATTATGATATGGCAGTATCAAATCACTCGAACATTAAACAATATTCAAAATATACAAAGAAATAATTTCAATCTTACCAGATTATGAATAAAGAACACAGAAATGCTAGCAAAACTCAGCTGAGCTGCTGGCTATAGTATGGCGTCCCTGAAATTATTTCACTTTCTTTCATTTGGAAATCACCACACTTTAAAATACTGTGTCTATCATCGAACAACTATTGAGGAATGGCCCCACTTGCGCGTCTGAGCGCCGATAAAATGATTGTCTGTGGCCAATCACTGCCTAGGTTTATTTGAAATTCAAATTTCCTACCCTAAAGTCATTTCAGTCATGCTTCAGTCAAGTATGGATGTTTATCTGTTAGTCTGTCCGTCTCTACTTGTTTTTTTTTTTTTTTCAAAATGTACTTGATTTTTGAACCAACCTTTCTCTCCCCTCCAAAATTTTGTCGTTAAAAGTTATATTTAGACACAGCTCCCACCAATGTCCCTTCGCTTCCCTACTAAGTAGATTTGAACACCTGCGTCTCGAGGTCGTGTTTTTTTGTGCAAATAGCGACACTTTTTATTCAATACAGTCTGTCGCTGATGTGAACAACACTGTCTTTTGTCATTATCTTCAATATTATCTATCCGTCTGTAAAATTAAGAACATATTAGTTCACTGCTCAGAATGGGCCATCCGGCCAGCTAATTTTTATATTCCTAACATTAATATTACGAAAAAGTTACTTTTTTAATTTTTGTAATATTCCAAACATCTGCGTTCTGCCGCTGAATTCAAATCAAAGGCTTGGTATCGCAAAAGCGACCAATAAATGACTGTGGCGTAACATATCCAAGGTCCCTTCTGTCGAGTTCCTTACTTTATGTTAACTTGGGAAACGTGACTTTTCTCCGTTTCCCCCCCAATTGCGTCTCCTTAGCCTTTCTAGTCTCACGCAATCTTTCCAGTCATATTTTTTCCTTTTTATCCGCCGTTCCCCTCCTGTCTAGCAAGTCAATTTTTATGGAGGGTGATGACCCGCGGTCTGGGCGATCATGTACTATCAGCAGCCTACGCATTATGTTTTTATCCTTACATGTTATCTTTGGAGGTATTTTACCGTTGTATCTCTGTCAATTTCACTACACCTTTCACATCCCTAAGGTGCACAGACCTTCAGCATACGTCTGCCAAGTCTTCCTGTCACGTGCCATCCATCAGCTTAAGATCTTTACATATCTTCTTCGTCAACTTATGGCTATCTCCAACTCTCTTCACCATGTGGTGCTTGCTCTTCGTTTACCTGTCTTACCATGGGTGATTCCCGAACAACGACTGTCTGGTAATACTTTCAAATAGATTTCCTCAATGTGTATCCTTTCCATCTCCAGCATCGTCTTCAGCAGGTACACTCAACTGAATATATTTTTAATTTAACTAAGGATAGTTCCGTCGGTTTTCGAAATTACCGATAATCAAGCAGCTACAAAAATAAGCAATGTCTTCTTGCAAAGTCTGCCCCACTCGGCCGTGGTGTATAGACATTTACTGTCAAGGGATTCATTCCTTGAAGTAAGTTGAAGTTTAAAGATTCCAGCCTCAAAATCATTTCACTTCTTCAGACAGGCGTCTTGCTGTCATTCACCGAAGTGACATTCGACATTTATTGGCTACACTAGCTGTATACAACACATTTATTAACTTTGATTATTACATTAAATCAATTTTTTTCCTCATGTAGTAGCTCTAGCTCTGAGGTCAGCAACCCAAGAGCTGTAGGGATCTAACTAAGACAAATAGCTCTCTATAGATCTACCCCGATAAAATTATGTCTGATTTTTAGGTTTCGTTGTATTAAAATTTCGAATACACATAATCTTATTGTAACTGTTACGGCTGCCTGTCGTTCTGTTTCGTGTAATTGCATCGACAGATTAGTGAAGTTCAAACTAAATTATATTTTACCGTATGTTAACTTCACTTTTGTCAAGAACCACTTTTGTCAGTAGTGAAACGTCGAAAGCTTGCCTGGATTGGGCATGTAACTCGTCATGACTCCCTTTCGAAAATGATCCTCCAGGGAACAGTCGAAGGTAAACGGAGAAGAGGAAGGCAAAGAAAATCCTGGGCTGATAACATCAAAGAATGGGCAGGACACGGTTTTTCCACACTTGTACGCTTTGCTGAGGATAGAGAGCAGTGGAGGACCCTGTCTGCTGATGCTTCCACCATGGCACCCCTACGACCCATGACGGGTTACAGGTTGAGATGATGATAACTTCACTTGAAACAAAAGACCACTTCCAATGGTATAAATTTTACAAAGAAAGTGAATCCTAGTCAGCTAGCTTGCAAGTTTTCACTGGGACTTTTGGGAAAGTACTGGTGTCGTGTTCGACTCACAGTACCGACACGCTCCAGTCTATCCAGATGTAAATGGGTACCTGACTCTGCTCTGTGAGTAAGAGAAGGAAAAGGCAGCAAGAAAGGGAACTAAGTTCACTGATGTAAGTTGGGCAGGACTGGAGCAGATGTTCGGCTATCATGGGGCTGGTGCCACAGGAGCAGAGATCTGTTGGACCAATCCTGTACTTGTGATATAGATGGTACCTCAATCTATTGTGACGACTACGTAAGCGGAAAATGATGACCTGGTCTCGCCTAGATAGCTGGTGATCCCTTCTGCATTCCATTGAAGTATTTTTAGCGTGCTTTTCTTTGTGATTTGGTCAGTTACATTTTCCCTAGTTAACCGTGCCCTGGCTGCACGATGCTGAGGTAGCAAAACAGCAGAATCTTCTTTTCCCACTTGTCTCCTTATGGGGCATAAAACCACCACAGCAAAAAGACAGCCTCATAGCATCCATTGTAGCGAAATCTGTGAGATACTCGCTTATTTCAGTAAGATTTTAGTCCTATGCTGAATAAATACACCAGCACTCAGATGTCTGACTGGTTTCATCTTCAACGCCAGTAGGGCGAAGCCTTTTGTGCAGTGGGAATGCTAAAAAAAATGACCCGCCGTAAAAATCAAACACGCTTTAGTTTTGGTTTCGAAAACGTACAATAAACATTTTAACATCTCGCCGATCTGCTGCACGAAATGGGGGAAAAGCTTGTAATTAACGACTTGCCAGAACTGTGAGACCAAACTGGCGTTTGAATTAACGTAATATGTTAACTTTAACACTAACATTTGTAGTAATTCGGACAGTTCTCAGTAGTAAGAATGAGACGATTGTAATAATTAACGCAAAACACTACCAAAGTTTTGAAAAACCCCTCTTCGCTCTGCACGCGGTCTCTTTAAAATATGCACGCGGTGGGCAAAGCCAGCAATGGCAAACACAGACAATTTTTCATTTCCTCCTAGCAGTAATATTCTGACGTCACTCAAACTAGTTGGTTTATTTGAATAGTGAGGCAAATGTTAGAGACGGGGGAGGGGGGGGGGGGGGGGAAAGAGATGACCGACTTGTGTAAAATTTATATTTGACGATTGACAGTGACAAAATTGAAAATCTAAACCATACTGAAACTGACCAAAAAAATCATATGGTAGTATAGCTTAGAGTCCCCTGAGCAAAAATATGTTTTAAAAAATATGGTAGTCCAAGTATTAGCCAAGTTATTGAGAAAGTACAAAATGTCTACGAACGCTTGACCGGACAGACTGTTGTTCTTGCTCGTTACACATAACGTTATTGGGGACGCTAGTTAAAAAAAAAAAACGAGGCATTGTAGAAATTCAAATTCTATTAGTTGGTATAAGAGTATAGGAGTAAAAGGGGAGAGATAGGAAAAATGTAACTAAAACGAAACATCTTTTTCTATTGGCATAACTAACGCAGACTGACCAATGGACTACGAGGCACATAGTTTGTTTGGAATTGTTTTGTTTTTTCAAACTAAATTCAAAAAGTTGTAGTAGTTCCTGCTTTCATTGGTCGGCTCTAATAGATATTGGCAAGAGGCATAGTGGTCTCGTGGCCATTTGACTAGAAAATTTTATTCAAACAACTACGTTGAGATCAGATGTGATAACTTGTAAAATTAAATATAATTCACTATCTGGACGGGGCAGAGCAAAATTGAGGCCATATTCTTTGCCAGTCAACGTTATTTGTGACATATTTCTTTGAACTAGTGGTAAGAATGCTTTATGTATTTACATGCTTGATTAAAACTGAAAAAGTCAGATACTGCTGTGGAAAAGTGAAGGACATGCCGGAAGCAAACATTATTGAGTCCTCACATTGAACTGTATTTGACTGTTGCTTATTATTATGAGTTTGTATTAATATTTTGTATTGGAAATGTTAGGAAGCCTCTGTGTTCTATGAACACTTTTCAACATGCCTAGAGCGTTTATAAGTTAGAAAAGAAAAGAAAAAAAATCATATAAAAGGAGATGTGGTTACTCCACGTTATTGCATTGAAGCAAACTATGTAAAAGTACAGTGGCGTATCTGCCATAGGGACCTGTGGTGTGGTCACAGAAGAGTGTGAGTCATAAATTAGGGGCTGATGCACATGAATGCACAAGAGGCTGACACCATACCGTCATGTATATATAGGGATAAGAAGTTGTGATCATGTTGAAAAGGCCAGGGTGTCTTTTTATTGCAGAGTTTTTATTTCCTGTTACCATCCGGTGACAGGAAACCTGATGAGTGGGTGTAAAGTCTCTATTATAAAGTTTAAGCTGTCAGCTGATAGCCTGAAGGAGCTTACGTGTGGGTGCTGATCTACATTGTCTCTACATTGATATACTGACTTATATTCGACCTCCGAAGAATCCCAGGTGACGAGTTATCAGCTGGGACCTCTGACATTTCATCCTAAGAAATGTTCCTATCAAAATAACATTGAATTATATGGGGCTTGATGAAAACAACAGCTCCTCATAACAAATGACAATCACTAGCAACTATTAAAGTTTTAGTCTGTGAATACACCTACAGGAACTCTATATTAACAATATATTCATAGGACCAAGAGTCCATATTTATTTTGTTACAGCATTACATGTAAATATATTTCCTCATTTTCAAAGACCTGTCCAAAAGAAGTTGGCGGGACAGGCAGATTAAATTGTATAAAGAAAAAAACAATCAAATTTTAAAAGAAAACTTTAACCACCGTCTTATTCATTTTCTTTTAGTGAGTTAAAGTGTATTGTGTTGATGTACCATCATCTTCATTTCACCCCTAGACACTAGAGACATCATACACCAGCCACTAGAATCAGAATACTGACTGTGTGAGATCTAGGGAGGTAGCGTTAGGTTCCCTGATCAAATATATCATCATCATCATTCTATTTATAGTCAGGGACCTACATGTGCTTGACCTCACACAGTTAACACAGACATAACTATCTTTCTTGTTAGGTATAACATCTTAACCTCCCCAGCAAAAATTACATTTGCTACATCCATGTTCTCTTGTAACAGTGGTTACATGCACAACCTCATATCAATCGCCTCATAGGCATGCTTGACGAAGCAATCAACAAGTTCCTAAAGCGTTCTGTATTCAGTATGTTATTCATAAACACCCTTGCAAAATGTTTAAGTCCGAGCTTATATTGAACGTGACCAAAACGTATCAAACGATTACCCTAATACAGCCATTGCACGTATTGTAGTAACTGAAGTAAATAAGATTAAACCAAATACCAGGAATAATCGATTGTTTTGACGGCATTGCCAAGAAAATAATGAGCAGTTTGTTCGGTTGTTGTTACTTACCGACGTGCAATGGCTTTCTATTAGTAATTATTCGATATATTTTGTGGAATTACACTGCTTAGACAGCGCAGACTACGCTGGCTTGGCCATGTCCGCCGCATGGAAGATGGTCGCATCCCGAAAGATATCTTCTAAGGGCAACCAGCAGATGGCAAAAGAACAGTTGGGCGACCGCAGCTGAGGTTCAAAGATGTGTGCAAGAGAGACATGAGGGCACTGGACATAAATCCAGCAACGTGGGAGGATGAAGCTGCTGATCACACCAAGTGGCGATGCTATTTACGGCGCAACCTCAGATTGGGCGACAAGAAGCTCACACAAGAAGCAGAAGAAAGGAGAAAATGTCGAAAGGAGCACCAGGAAAATAAACAGGCTGAGGGCTGTCACCTCAGGGGTGCATTCCCATTGTCAGTTATGACTGAAGGGGCTATTATTATTATTATTGTGGAATTATTCGAAAATGAGTTTTATTACAATGGTAACAAAGATGACGTCCATAGTTAATTTTAAAAAGTGACCACTGACTGACCGATTGTTTTGGTTAGGCTTTAGTTTTAATAACCATCTTCACTGCACACGGACAAGTCCTTCAATGCTCCGATCTCCTCCCTTAGATCGCACAAGGAGGATCTCAGCACAGTGCACGAACTCCGTAGCACTAGCGAGAATCCAAATGTGTGTATATAGGAATCACACATTGATGCCTCCTTTAATGTATTCTAAACACTCACGGGTAGTCATCAGGTTCTATTTCGTTTGAGTGAGTACGCACCAACTTACGTTGATGCTAGTTTTTATAAATGTCTTCTGTCACGCACGTATATGCACAATTTGGTGTAGGGGGATTCGTGCGCGCTTGTGTCCAAGCAAGGCAGATGACGTGAGAGGTTAAAGAATGAAAGCCAGCATCTCAAGCCAGACATTGAGTCTGTTGCCTATATTCCTATATATATACCCAGTGTGTTGGGTTAGTTATTCTTCTGGTACAATGACTTCTTGGTAGAAGTCATTGTCGGATTACACTACACGTAAGTCCGAACCAGTTTTGGTAAGAAGTGAATTGTTTACTTGAACTTTCGTGTCACCATCCTTTGTTGGCATCTAGCTAGCACCTTTCTGCAAAGGGGTGTTATAATGGATCAACGGGGAATTTCACTGAAAGTATTTTAATATTATAAAGGATTCAAGGCTTCATCCTTTACGGTTTATTGGATTGTAATAATATATGGATTGCCGTCGTACGAGTCACGGCGACGAAGAGAGGTTAGCCAAGCACTAGGACATAACCTTCGTTGTTTATATTATATGCAAGTATGTATGGATTTGCCATGTCAGGGGTACCAAGCTACTAAAGTACCCGACCAGAATTGTAGGACAGAATCAATATATTTATTCCAAGATCTTTATGGTTGAATAGTCCTAACGGTCATGACATTGACGCAAGGTCAAACCCTGATCTTATGTGAGGAAGTTATTATGCCTGTACCATGCCTATATATATGCTACATGTACGTTTACTGTGGAATCCATGTTGGAGTACTGTAACCTGTTGTCGTCAACGTATTTTCGTCCTAAATAAATTATGATGTCAGTAAACCTAACGAGTTCGTCCCTATACACATTGGCACTCGTTGACGTGCCTGCTTGTTATTGAAGTCCTTCCTTCACGTTCCAAGAAAGAAACATTCGCGTTATTATTGTCAAGTCCAAATAGCATCGCCCGTGTTGGACCGTTGTCACTACGACACCATCAACATCCTTTAGACAGCGGTTCACACCCCAGTAAAAGCGAGGCTACACACATTCTATACATATTTTTGTAGTGGGTAGGTTTCTATTTTTTTTTATTTTGCCACGGCAGCGGTCGTATGGCCTACTCTTTACGATTTCCAAAAGCCGTAGGAATTTTAAGAGGAAGAGCTACAGGGCATTTTAAGTCACAACAACAGAAACATGAAAATTTGGATTAGTCTATACTCGTATAATTTATATTTCCCTGAATCTAAATCTGTGAAAATTATTTGTCAGAATACATTCTAAGTAGGTATATTTTGAATTTGTATATAGTATTTTCTTCAGAAATTATGCTTTTCCTATGTGTGACAGAACAGGGCGGCCCCTATCGATCTTTGTTTCACTCCGGGAGTATCGATACATTTGTGGTACTGATTTTATTGTGTGCTTTCATGTGTCACACTTTCTTTCTTTCTTTTTCTGCTATGTGTAGCAGATGTTATGTATTTTTCTCTTTACACCCTTCTCAGGGATAAGTAGACATGTCTGGTTGTTATCCATTTCTTCCCACGTTGCAAGGAGTGGCAGCGACCTAACCATGTTGGCTATCGTGGGCGCAGCTTATATCAGTACACAGATTAACATGTAAATCGCTTCAGCGATGTGCTTAATCACTGATAAGACTGATAAGACACGGGTGCGCTCATCACCAAAGCTTGGAATACGGGGAGACAACTGATGGACAATCACAGATAAGAGATTACATTCTGATAAAGTAATGATTGTTATATTGGGAACACGTTGTTATATGAGTTTACCGACATGTTCGTAAGTTTGTACCCAAGGGCAAGCGGATGTGTACAGCCCATTTTCAGAAAAGTAATGTTTGAAATTGTGCATTAGCAGAGTCATGCAACATTTTCAAATCAGATTGGCTGATCCTTTGAGGCGCGCATGACAAATGCGTGGGAAGGCAGTGAATATAATCTGACCATTTTCTCAAGCTATTTCAATTGAAAAATCGCTCACCAAGATACCAAACCTTGCTAACATGAAGAGTTAGAAATCAGAATTCCTTCTTAAACATACCGGACACCTTTTATTGCGGAATTTTGGACGGACTTTCATAGCCCAGGAAATCTCTTTCATATTAAATAAGGAAAACGGGAATAAGGAAACTGAAGGACCACACACGAAGTCAGAAAGGGAACTTATTAAATTAACGACACCACAGACGAGTGTAAGAGGCGGATTCAAGTCTCTTTTATTCATCTGAGCAAAAGGTCTGTGAGCCAGGATTGGCTTATTGGTGGTACCAGCAGAAAGTACTATCTCTTGAATAAGAAGGGTACAGTAGCCTAAGCTTTAAGACGAAGGACCCACTTGGTAGACTCTGCTTGACATTTCTGGGAAACGAGCTACACCCGACAACCTTGACTAGGGACGAGCGTGAGCAGTGTGAAAAGAACCAAGCCATAACAAGGAGCAGAACCGTCATTGGCAGCTAAGTTTAAATCTATGCTGCCACTTGAACTTCTTGTAACAGTTCACAATCCATAACGATTGTGATGATAACTTTTCTTGATCCATAACTATTCAAATTATTTTCCAAGTGTTAAAACTTAAGTGATTATTAAATTTTGTTGTTTTTAATTATACAAATTTAACTTCGATTTAATCATTTTAAAGTTACTGCATGTTTGTCTCAGTCAATTTACTATACACACTCTAAACAGAGCTATACAAGAGTAATAGAATTCCATTGAGTAAATCAGCGGTGGGGGCTTGAACGAGCTGAAATTGAAATTAATAAGTGCTTAAATCCTTCACAAAAGCGTCGGCAGAATTACAGAGTTAACATACTCAGCCAAAGCAGTATTGTTCTCGCTTATTCTGAATATCTTGTAAAGACTTTGGAGATAGAAGCGTTTTAATATTTATTAATCCCAGACCTAAGGGTCTTTTGTGTTTGGATATGCGCCCTAATATAAACCGACTAGGTTGAACGGGACGCGCCTCGCCAAAACGAGGCAAAACTTTAGATATAAATATAAATAACAAATAGAAACGTTTTGTTTCTTCTATTTACATATCTGCCAAGAGTAATCTTGTGCGAAGGTAGGGTCCTTTGAAGCCCATATTAGATACTCTTGAGTTTTGGCCACTGTTGGGCCACTACTGCAAAGCAGGGGAGGCAATACCGTCACACTATAAAGAAAATCTAGATGTTCTCAGAACCTTGTTTTACGGTACTAATGTTCTTATAACTTCCGCATTGTTTTGTAAATCAATATCAGATTTGGCACAAATACTTTCCATAGGATAATAAAACTTTTGTCTGATCCACGTTTTGATATCTTATCAACATTTTAATTTTTTGCAAATAATGTTGTAACATTTTGAAAACAACTGTGATTATTTATAGATACAAACTTTAAAATTATATATCTCAAAATCTACTTATGGTATCAAAAATCCAACCCTATCCAAGTTTTAAATATAATGATAAACATTTTGTTTATATTTGGTAATGATAGATTAATAAATTAAAAACCCTTACGACATTGAAATAGAGCAATATATTCCAATATGGCGGCCGTTTCCATGACAAAAATCCAACCCTTTTCAAGTTTTAAATATAATGATAAACATTTTGTTTATATTTGGTAATGATAGATTAATAAATAAAAAACCCTTAGGACATTGAAATAGAGCAATATATTCCAATATGGCGACCGTTTCCATGACAACCAATGATGTAATACCCTCAAACTCTTCATTATGCGCATCTATGATTGATGTAGGTTAAGTATGTGATAGATGTAGGTTAAGTCTATGATTGATGTAGGTTAAGTCTATGATAGATGAAGGTTAAGTCTGCATTTTCATTGGAATCCTGTGATTAATAACGAAAATAGCATTTCAATGTAGCTCCTCTTCTGAGAGACCATAGGAAGCGATTCAAAGCACTTTCTAATTTCTTTTCTTTTTCTTGCTGTGTTAAGTGCTCAAGGTCAAGGCAACGCATTAAAAAACCAGCTTCAAAATATCTCCAGCTAGAGGCTTAATATTAAATCAAATGTCGCATCAGCGTTACAGACAGATTCACTGATTCTAAAGAATTGTTTTCTGTCCCTGGCCTCTGGCCTCATGTAACTAAGTTAATGGGAAAGTTTCCAATCAATTTCTTGACGTATCATTAGTGATTACATCGCCGATAACCCCTTGGTAAAGTAAAATACATATGTTTCGTCCTATAATAGGGAGTGGATAATGGTGTAAGATTAAACCGTAAATAAAGCTGATAAGAACGAAAGAAAGTGTAATATGTCGTTGCGTTTCAAATAATTTTTTTTGTATCGTGAAAATATTTTGTCAGGTATTGGCTTTAAGAGATGAACTAAAATCTGAGGCGTTTTGACAACAACCGCATTTTGCAGATGACAAAACAGGCTCATTCAACTCAACAAGAAGAAAAGAAAGATAAGAATAATGATAAGGATAACAGGATTCGGTATCACGCTCGGGTAATGACACAAGTATCAGCAGGATGTAGAAAGACATGATTGGCCACAAAATTATGAATGATAGGTTAGTAAGATGCAGTCCAAAAAATACAGGTGCCGGGTTGGAACCACAGTGGCGTCACGCTCAAATCTGTGCATCTGTTAATGTATCTGCTATGGGACTACCTTTTACTTAAACGTGCGGTGTCTCCAAGTTTAAACGTACTTTCACAACATTACCTGTGAAAACCCGCAAGCTATCTTACTCAAATTCATTTTATTCGTGAACTGCATAAGATAAGAAACAATCTTTTGTTTGAAGTAAAGTTAAATTTCGGTAAAATTTAATGTAGTTTGATTTTTCCACTACTCTGTCGATGGAATTGCAGGAAGGACATCATCTGGCAGACTCAAAAGTAACAATAATTTTCACTCATTCGACATTCCAAATATTCTGAAACCTGAAAACAGACATGATTTTATCATGGTAGATCTTTCAGGAGCTCAGTGGTTCTAGAATAGATCGCCACAGCACCTCGGTTGCCAATTGCTGCTCCTAATGATGGTTGCTGTCCTACCTTCTTCAGGAATATAGCTTGACTGCTCACGTATTTTTACTTCCCCTTCCTCGTATGTTCAAAACAGAGAAAAAACAAGTGACAATGGTCACACATTCATAACTTACCGTTCTACTTCTTGTGCAGATAAGTGCTTTCACAAACGTACGCCAAGGTATTTCTATATCTTCTTCAATTGTTTCATGTCTGTATCCAATTCCGGTGTACGTGCGTTTTTAGTTTCCTTCTATTTCTCTTACGTAAAATGATTAACTTTAAAATGGTTAAATCGAAGTTAAATTCGTATAATCACAAATAACAAAATGTAATAATCACTTAAGTTTTAACAGTTGGAAAATAATTTGAATAGTTATGAATCAAGAAAAGTTATCATCACGGTCGTTATGGATTGTGAAATGTTACAAGAAGTTCAAGTGGCAGCATAGATTTGAACTTAGCTGCCAATGACTGTTATGCTCCTCCTTATGGGTTGGTTCTTGTCACCCTGCTCACGCTCATCTCTTGTCAAGGTTGTCGGGTGTAGCTCGTTTCCCAGAAATGTCAGGAGAGTCTACCAAGTGGGTCCTTCGTCTTAAAGCTTAGGCCACTGTTTCCTTCTTGTTCCAGAGATAATACTTTCTGTTGGTACCACCAATATGGTAAAAAAATAGAACGAAACGCTCTTCTGAGTATGGCGTTTTCCACCCCATTGTTATGGGTTCCTACCTTCCCATACCATCATCCTAATTACTCAGACTTTACCCTCGATGAGAATTAAATTTTATCCCTCGGGATAAAAGTTCCTTTACATTTAAATAGAATAGCTTTAGCTTTACATGACATTTAAATGAAAAGGTTAATAATACAGATAGAGTCTGTTTACATATACATCTCCACTGATTGAAAGGTGTTCACGAAATAAATTGAATATGTTGTCATTTATATTTACACTTATTGAAAAGTTTGAAACTTCCATTAACTTTAAAATGAATATTTTCACATAGACTTTTTCATTGGTTTAAAGCTTGACAACTTACATTAATTTTAAAGTAAATGTGTTTATATGGACATTTTACACTGCTTTGAAAATGTAAGTATTATAATTCGAATGTACATCCTTTCTTTCATCTTTCCCTAACTGCTCAATTGTAGCGAGAGGAAAGATATAATAATGATGATAATATCCTGGACAAATAGATGTATTAGATGATACCAGGATAGTGCCAGATAAGAGACTGGTCTTACAAGAAATACCCCATTCTCTGAAAAGAGTAATGGTGTATCGACATCAAAGGTATAGTCAAGCTGTATAGGTTCCTAGATGAGATGGTAAGATACTATCTTAGGTTCCTATGGTGCCCCTCTCCAGACTAACCTTAGACTATGACTCTGCTAGGGGTAATTAACTAACCAACAAGAATTAAGAACCAAACTTAAATAATTCAATAAAGACTGTTGGTACAATTTATTATTTATTTATGTACAATATCTTTCTTTGTTCTATTGGATAATTTTCAAATGAAATCAAATTGATTAAAAAATACAATATATATATATAAATATATATATATAATATATATATATATATATATATATATATATATATATATATATATATATATATATATATATATATATATAATATATATATATATATATATATATATATATATATATATATATATATATATATATATATATATATATATATATATATATATATATATATATATATATATATATATATATATATATATATATATATATATATAGTTTCACCGTCAAGTATTTATATTACATTGAAAGTTAATTGAAGTTCATTTTCATCTGTTTTCTTGATCTTTAATGAAAACAATCTTTCTTCTGTGCTAAACTTGAACACATGTTAATAGTATTATCTCACAGGTTATATTGGCATTTGCTGTGTACTTTAACACCACATACGTGTTTCATCATTTCAATGTTCACTTATAAAGAATAAACTCGTAGGGTATATGTTCCATAGTCTTTAGATTTTTATAATCTTTAGATTTAAATATCTTTTGTGTGGTATGGTTGTTTGTAAAGTCAATTAGCCCCAAACAAGGCTACTTATCTTCGAAAAGTGCTTCTATTCCTGGCCCAGCAATGGAACTGGAAAGAATCCCACAACTGCGGATCTTCCAGTCTCAAAGGTGGCCCTGTTGAAGACCCTCTGACATTTCACAAGGGCTCAGAACATCAAAAGCTTCCTCCAGCTGACTTAGGCACGTAGAATTGAGTAAACTCTTCAGGGCAGGATATAACCTGAAATATAATATACATAACATGCGTAGTATCGCTCACTGACTCCCTAACCAGTCAGGAGGTAAGATGAGACAGATGAGACAAGAAGTGGTTACTCATGAGTTATAAATCCATTTGTGCAGTAAAATAATTTCTTTCATTCTTTCCATCTTTCCAATAAGGTGGTTCCTTCCAGCAAGCTTAACATCTTCAAAATACTTTCCTAAAACTAACATCACAATATACTCGTCCATCTGCTTTCATTTCACAATTAAATTGAGCTATCACAGGTTTTAATTCCCTCCAAGAATTACACAGTGATTTCACACACACTTATCAACTTCTATTAGACACATATTAATAATATAATTACATATACATACGTATTTACATTTTTTCTTACCCTCAAATACATGCAGACCGGTTTTTAATGGCCATACAGAATGTGTTAGCCTGCAGATGGCAATGGAGTCTGGTAGTAGATGATTTCGCTCGTGTCTGAAGTTTTGAATTGGGAGGCAAGTGTTTTACTATTGGTACCTTCCACCTTTTATAGGTCAAGGTTTACCGTACGAGAAAGTATCAAGGCCAAATGATTTTGTAGACTAGAAAAAGTGAAAATCTTAATCGTTTTGTGCTAGTATGAAAAACGTGAAATCGTTCTAGTTTCTTTATCTCTGAATGGATTTCCTTCATCCAAAGCTTATATTATTCTTAGGGCTAAATCTATCTATTGCAGTATTGCTCTTATGTCTAGATTAATCCGACTTTTCACTGGAGCAGCCTAAACATGACAAAGCACAACATGGTACATGCTTCGATGCATTAAATACACATTTATTTTCTCCGGTTCTACACCACTTCTGGGAAACTAAGACAACACCAACAGAGTGGAGTAAAGGAAAAATTGTCAAATTGCCCAAGAAGGACGACCTTGCAGACTGCAACAACTGGAGAGGAATTACTCTCCTCTCAGTTCCAAGCAAAAATCATCCAGAGAATTTCAAAAGCAGTTGACCATAAACTGAGGAAAGAACAAGCGGGCTTTAGAAAGAACAGAAGATGTGCAGATCATATATTTACCCTCGTGAACATTATAGAGCAGTGCTCAGAATGGCAGAGATATCTTACTTACCTAGGATGCATAGTAACACCTGACGGCGGAACAAGCAAGGACATTAACAACAGAATGAATAAAGCGAGAACAGCCTTTGCTGTTCTCAACAACATTTGGAAGTCTCCCCAGTACAGCACAAACACCAAATTAAGACTGTATGAGAGCTGTGTACTTTCTGTGCTTCTCTATGGTGCGGAATGTTGGAGAGTAACACAGAAGGAAATGTCGAAACTGTCCTGCTTCCACACAATCTGCCTAAGGAAAATTCTCCGAATCTTTTAGCCAAACACCATCAGCAACCAAGAACTACTTATTCGGATTAACCAGGAGGACATGCACACCATCATAGCTGGCAGACGCTGGAGTTGGGTTAGCCACGTCCTCAGAAGGGACCCTGATACCATCACAAGAACAGCTATGCTATGGACCCCCGAGGGAAAGCGAAAGAAAGGCCGACCAAACACAACTTGACGGAGAACTGTGGAAGCTGAAATGCAAAGAATGAACCAGAGTTGAGGCACTGTACGAAGGATAGCCGCAGACCGAGCAAGGTGGAATCAATTTATTGCTGCCCTACAAGACACCACCAGGCGTGATGACCGCTGACTGCTTTGGCTGTATGCAGTTATGGATCAAAGAAGAAGAAGACACCACTTCCAGTGAAATTCGAGATTTCTGCCAATAGCTAATGATCCTTATTATCGAATTATTTTCCTCATCATTGATATATTCCGTTCATATCTGCACATTGCCTTCCAAAAAATTGTCAACATCTATACTTTCTCGTCTTCCTACTAAAAGGCCTTACAAACTATTAGCATTGCATGTACCGAGCTGCGGTTTTGACTGGTTGTTTGACTTCTCGGAATTTCTGTACGGTGTAATGTTTTGAATGATAGCCGAGATAGGATTCAGACTCATCACATCAATATGGAACCTGGAACTACTTTATGCTTTTAATTCTCTTTACGAAACTAGCAATAAAGCAATCACAAGCCCGTGTAGTGGTGGTTCATGAATTATCATTCTATACGCTGAGGTTGCCAGCCTCAAATGACTTTGACATCCACTAGCGAGTTTCACATATTAAAACTCACATGGTAATATATATGTATATTAGTTCACATGTTAGTAATAAAATATGAAATATAAATCACATCTTACGCCAATCCTGGCTCACAGACATTTTGCTCAGATGAATAAAAGACTTGAATCAGCCCCTTACACGCGTCTCGGATGTAGTTAATTTAATAAGTTCCATCTCTGACTTCGTGTGTGGTCCTTCAGTTTCCTCAGTCCCGGTTTCCTTATTTAAAATTCTAGAAATTTCCTGGGCTATATTGTAAATCCTGATAAATACTCCAATAAAAGGTGTCTGGTATGTGATGAAAGAATTCTGAATTCTTAGGCTTCAGTCTGGCAAGGTCTCTAGTCTTGGCAAGCAATTTTTTGAAATAGCTTGAGAAAATGGTCAGATTATATTCACTGCCTTCCCACGCATGCGTTGTTATGCGAGCCTCAAAGCGTCAGCCTCTGATTTGAATATTTTGCATGACTCAGCTAATGCAAAATTTCAAACATTACTTTTCTGAAAATGGGTTGTAGACATCCGCTTGCACTTGGGTACACTCTTACGAACATGTCGATAACCTCATTTAACAACGTGTTCCCAATGTAACAATCATTACTTTATCAGAAAGTAATCTCTCCATAACAAGTAGGACGGGAAACACTTGTATCATACGTTTCCGCCGTGTGCACGAGATCTTGTGCTAATCTTAGCAAGGCTGTGCTGCGCCCTTGCGACTGTGATGTATTATATCCGCCGCTCCTGCGAGTAATTATCTCAGCAAATCTGGGTAGCGTCAGGCAAATGTGATTATTATCACCTACAGGGAGTGTCAAGCAATTCGACAAACTCAAATATCTGCTATTTAGCAAAAAAAGAAAGAAAGAAAGAAAGAAAAGTGCGACAATTGAAAGCACGCAAAGTAATCGGTATATAATAATGTAATAGATTACTGACGGAGTGAAAGAGAGATCGAGGATGATCGCCCCATTTTGTGACGGGGGGGGGGGGGGAAGGGGGGGTTGCGGTAGTCTCACAGTCTGGTGGGACTCCTCGGGGTTAGCGCCATTATGCTTACTTTTTTTAAATGACGTCATCATCGAGCTTCGTACGTTGCTCTTTTTCGTAAGGCCTGTGACCAGGTACATCAACATTTCAACAGGTGTTTAGGTCAGGTTAACTTCTTAAGCAAGAGCTGCTCTGTAATGTTATCATTTGGTTTGTTCAATGGGTGTCAAATATATATATATCGTCAAGATCTTTTACTAATCTATTCTTCCACTGGAATTTTCTTTTTCATTCTTTAATTAGTTCCACGCTGGTGAATTAGTTGCAACGTTTCATTCCCATTCTATGCCAGCCCCACAGCCAGCACCAACTGGTGTATATTTTTGGTTAATTATCAAAACTCGAATAAGTAAACGTTTCTCTCTATAAAAACCGAGCATTCTTCACTGCGGAATCAAAATGAGGGTTCAAAAAGTTACCTCTACCATTTAACTGATATCAAAGCTATTCTGTTGGCGGACACATTCTGTTTTGTTCCGTGAACTCCTCCCACTGATTTGTTTTAAAACCTAATAGAGTTTGGTTGCTCTGCCAGAATATGCGTACCATCTCTTGTAGTTGCTCTACCAGAATATGTGTACCATCTCTTCTAGCTGTTTTACCAAAATGTGCGTACCAACTCTTGTAGCTGCTCTACCAGAATGTGCGTACCAGCTCGTGTAGCTGCTCTACCAAAATGTGCGTACCATCTCTTGTAGCTGTTCTACCAAAACAAGCGTACCATCTCTTGTGGCTAATCTACCAAAATGTGCATACCATAGCTTGTAGCTGCTCTTCCAAAAGGTGCGTACCACCTACTGTATACTACATCTTTATCTTATTAAACTCGAAACACAATCTAAGCGCTGAATGACAGTGTTATAGTAGTCTCTTTTGACCTGATCTTTCAATGACAAAGGACACTTGTTGCTGAGGCTGTGGTATATGGGGTGGAGCTTAGAGGTTTTGTATGATCTTTAGGCTTTGCTCTTCTGAAAAACTGGGCCTCAGGGAACAAACTCGATAGTGTTGCCTAAATGCCTTGATGACGTTACGAAGAATACTTCTATATGAGACTAGTCCAAGATAAATGTGTCATGGGGCCATATATCTCATCCGACCCACTCTATCAGCAGTGATTAACAAATCCTTCTGGGAAATACATCTTTTTTTTTTTTATCGTACGCCCGCTATTATTCGAGGCGACATCTCAGGTTAGTATGTCTAAACCTGAGACTGATTTTACCTGAGTATCCTATTTTCCATGTATGCTGACAGGTGTCCCCTCGCCATTCAGGCAGATACTCGCCGTCTTCGGAGGTACCCATTTGTGACCGCATTGCTTACCACGCTAGCATTATCCCTGCTACTACACTAGCATTTATACGTGCTACAATGGTACATATAGGAATGACAGCCATTAAAAGCAGATAAGACGTTTTTGCACAAAACGCATTATCATTAAAAATTCAGTTAACAGTCACTGCTCTGAGAGAGAAAATGTAGGGCAGTCCAAGAAAATAATAATGAGTGGATGTTATGCGCGGAAAGTGTGAAATGAATGTTGTGATCTTGGGTTTTTTTCCAATTGTTAAAGTGGAAAAGAGAGGCGTGTGAAAAATGTCGAAATAACAGAAAGTCGTGTGCAAAATGTAGAAAACAGAGAGACGTGTGTAAAATGAGAGACGTGTGTAAAATTAGCGAGATGTGTGGAAAATGGCGGGAAAAAGAAGTAACTGTATATAAGTTGGAGAAATTCGAGAAAAGAGAGATTTTTGCTAGGAATTCATTGTGTTGTGTTAGGCAAGCCAGATTCCGAGTTTCGTCTTGGAGATTATGAAGATCAGTAGTTTTTTTTTCAGTTGGATATAATTCACTATTTTGTTTATACGTAAGTAAACGATCATGTCATTGTGAAAATATCAGTGCTTGTCGAATGACATTCAATAAACGTCTGGTTGAATTCACTGCATTGCTGTTTTTGGAACGTTACAAATTTTCTGTTGGATATACCTTGTTATTTTGGGACCGTTTTGCTTATCACTAAACCTAAAAGGGAAGAACGAACCTGGGAAGGAAAATTAGCAAAAGTCAAGAATCTCCATCTCAAGCGGAAGGCCTGTAGCACTTGAACAACAACAACATATAAAGGATTAACTCTGATTGCAAATAAAATCAATATAACTACTTGTGCATTTAACTGACACGGGTACACATTAGAGCTGGGTCGGCTCAGTAACCGTTCAGGTTATTCCAGTCCCTGGTCGACGAAACATCTATTATTTCTATCCAACTTCCATCTCTGCACAATTCCTGTATTTTCTTTCAAAATTCCACTGTAGTATGTCATATGTTTTGGGGGCTTGGTCAATAACTCTTACCCTTTTCCACTGTGACTTGACTTCACAATTCATGGGAAGGTGACCACCAGTAGCATAGGATGGATCCCTTCAAGTCGCGCAGTCCGCTACTCTTACAGCCTGGCAGGACCCCACGGGGTTAACGCCATTCTGCTTACATTTTAGTGACATCATTATCGAGCGAGGGCACGGTGCACTGTTTCGTTAGGCCGGCGTCCCTTTAAGAAAGCCAGGAAGTTAATAGGCCTCAGCATTATTCTGATGGGTCGTCGTCAAATAATCTGAGGCATTTCAGCTATTGTGGTAAACATGTTATTGTTAAAGGAAGTTACTGTTTATTCTGAACAAAACACTAAACCTGTCCTTATAAATACACAAAAATGCCTAACACTCCTACGATCCATTTATTAATCTCCCAACCACCCGTTCGATGCTAGCTAGCATGGGTATATGTGTCCAATCTCTGATAGTTTATAACATACGTTGATGAAATAAGGTAATCCTTTATCATCATCACTTTCCATTGCGCTCCATTGAGTCACCCTTTGCAGGAAACGTACGCTAAGTAATAGCATGTAAATAAATATTACACACACATAAAGGTATGTTTTCAGGCACTCGAGAATAATAAAGAAGTAGAAAACTAGACTACAGAAACATAACAAACGTGTGGCACCCCCGCTTAGCTATGCAAGCGGATCACACTATGCTCGTGCAGCGGTAGTTTCTATAGCCACTTGTTGTACATAATGAAGTTGCCAGCCACATGCACAACCTTATATTTAGTCACCTTGTACGACATGCTTGCTTGAAAGTGCAGCCGTATTATTCTTTCTTTGTCTCTTCGTTTTTTTTTTTTTTTGGGGGGGGGGGGGGGGGGGGGGGGGGTTTAACGTACGCCCGCTATTACTCGAGGCGAAATCTCAGGTTAGTATGTATCCTATTTTCCCTGTACGCTGACAGATGTCCTCTCGCCATTCAGGCAGATACTCGGCGTCTTCGGAGAGGTATCTTCTTTTAGACATCATTACTTGGGCCGAGATATTAATGAAAAACACATGTTCAAGTTCTAATCAAGCTCACTCCTGTGTCTTTTCTTTTTTTGTTTCCCTCCAACTTTCATGATCACGTGGGAGTTAAACTAGTTACTGTAATGTTGAAAACTAAACACCTGACACGTTTTAAGACAGAAATAAAAAAGTTGGACTTTTTTATTTGTAAATGAAACAAAAATACTTTATAAAAGAGCATTTCTGTAACTCCCACACATTTCGAATTTCCTGTCTCGCAAAACAGACACAATTATAAATTTGTTTGGGTGTATTCTTGATTTTTCTTACGTTATTTCTAGATTTGCTCTTAATAATAATAACGTTCATCTGCCTACTCTTGGTTAATCTTGGGGTTTTTCCACAAATTTCTGCGCATAATTTTCTTGAGTCTTGCTTTATGATTGTCCTTTATATAATTAATTGGCACCCCTCGCAGACTTGTACTAGTCTGCCACCCAGCTCACCGCCGGCATTTGCTTGCGACACCGAGAATGTTTTATCCCCTCTTACACAGTGGTTCTCAAATGCTGCAACGCGCCACACTAGTGCGGTGTGAGAGGATAGCAGGTTTCATGGGAAGATTCAAAGACAATTGAGGATGTAGAGATATTTAAAAAAAAATCATATGCCAAAAAATAAAAATCACTTTCTTATTTATTTTCTGTATTTTGTTACATGTGAAATAATATAACAAATACATGTGATAGAAACCCATAGAATTTTTCCAGATTTTATTCAGTAATATAATTTATTATACATCAGAAAGATGTTAAGAATAATAATAATAATAAAATAGTTAAAAATAACGTAAGTTATAAATACAGACAATCCAATACTCGCTTCGCGGCACGTAAACAAGCCATCCTCTTTATACTTTCTGGATGTTTCATGATCTTATTATAAAGTTGTTGTGTTCTATGTTGAAGAAGAATTATGGCCTGCTTCAGATTGCAGGTAGTCATGTTTTTTATTTGTCTGTTCAGAGACCACCCCGGGCATTTCACATGACTTATTTCGTGTTGGTAGAGGTTAATTTTACATTTCTAGAAATTACATATCAGAGCTTTTCCTTTTTGGAAAAAAATATATCAAGGACAAACAACAACAAGAAAGTGGAAACTAATAAAACGGTGATTGAGTCAAATCGAGTGCATAAAGAGTATTGCAGAAAAAAAAGACACATATTTCAGCTTAGTCATAAATGCAGTGATAATGCCTTGTGCTTTAAATAAAATCAGTTAGCGCCCTTGTAATCTGGTAATAAATCATTGTATTTGTCACAATCAACGAAGGGTGTCCATAGAAGATTGTACCCTTTTCAAAAAATGTGTTCTCGGCCCTATGATGTGGTACGAGGATGCTTTCTATCACAAATGTAAGATAATCTCTGCAAGTTTTTAAGCACACCATACAAAGACTCAAAAAGAATGTGCCTATTTTTTTTTCCACCTACTTGACCAGTGTGTTGAGAGACATGTAACAATTACCGGTTGCAACTCAACTGCGAAAGTTTTACTTGAAATACCCGCTACGCGCATGCGCACTTCTTTGAGTCTTTGTAAGATTCAATGAATCAATCAACACCCTTTAGCTCCCCAGGGAGCATAGGCCTTAAACAAACACATGCCAAGTCATCCTGTCACGTGCCATCCGCTCAAGTTCTTTCCATGTTTTCCTCATCATTTTCATTTCTGTATCTAGTTCTCTTCTCCATGTGTTTTTTGGCAGCAGTGGGGGTAGAAGGAAAAGGATCATCAGTAGTATTTGTGGTGGTGTTAGCGATGGCAGTAGTGGCGGTGGAAGGAAAAGGATCATCAGTAGTATTTGTGATGGTGTTAGCGATGGCAGTAGTGGGGGTAGAAGTAACAGGATCATCAGTAGTATTTGTGGTGGTGTTAGCGATGGCAGTAGTGGCGGTGGAAGTAAAAGGATCATCAGTAGTATTTGTGATGGTGTTAGCGATGGCAGTAGTGGCGGTAGAAGGAAAAGGATCATCAGTAGTATTTGTGGTGGTATTAGCGATGGCAGTAGTGGCGGTGGAAGTAAAAGGATCATCAGTAGTATTTGTGGTGGTGTTAGCGATGGCAGTAGTGGCGGTAGAAGGAAAAGGATCATCAGTAGTATTTGTGGTGGTGTTAGCGATGGCAGTAGTGGCGGTGGAAGGAAAAGGATCATCAGTAGTATTTGTGGTGGTGTTAGCGATGGCAGTAGTGGGGGTAGAAGTAAAAGGATCATCAGTAGTATTTGTGGTGGTGTAAGTGATGGCAGTAGTGGGGGTAGAAGGAAAAGGATCATCAGTAGTATTTGTGGTGGTGTAAGTGATGGCAGTAGTGGGGGTAGAAGTAAATGGATCATCAGTAGTATTTGTGGTGATGTAAGTGATGGCAGTAGTGGGGGTATAAGTAAAATGATCATCAGTAGTATTTGTGGTGGTGGTAGTGATGGCAGTAGTGGGGGTAGAACTAAAAAGATCTAATTTGGTGGTGTGTAAGTGATGCAGCAGTGAGCTAGAAGTAAAGAGCCATCGTAATTTGTGGTGGTGTAAGTGATGGCAGTAGTGGGGGTAGAAGGAAAAGGATCATCAGTAGTATTTGTGGTGGTGTAAGTGATGGCAGTAGTGGAACTAGATCTAATCGTGGTATTAATAGCAGTGAGCTTTGGTGCAGAGCCCGAAGCTGGAGGGCGGAACTGTGGAGCAGCAGGTTTTTTTGTCAGGAGATGGAGCGGAGCGTCATATAACTGTGACTATTCTACTACTCCAGCTATTTTTTACATTCTCAGTCTAAAATAACTTGTACCAATGTATACCAATTTTAATTTAAATTATTTTTTTAACCTTCGGCGCGCTATTACTCGAGACGAAATCTCCGGTTAATATTTCTAACCTGAGACTGATTTTACGTGTGGGATGTACTCATTAGAGCTGGGTCGGCTCAGGATCCGTTCAGGTTATTCCAGTCCCTTGTCGAACACACTACTTCAAATGTCTTCCCCAGGGCTTGAATTATTCCGGTCTAAGTCCCGGTCGACGACACTGCTTCAAATGTCCTCGTCAGGGCTCGAACCAAGATCACCCGTTGGCCAGCGCAGTGTGGTAACCATTACACCAGCGCGGCTCCCAAATGTATACCAATGAAATAAAATATTTAATTGTTGTAATTTTTGTGTACGCCTTGCGGAGCATGGAAGCACCACTACAGCTGGTCCCTATTCTCCCAGCTTAATCTACTGTCTTCTTTCTTCTCGTGATATCACCATGGATTCTGTTTTAGAGCTGCTTATGACCATCCCTCTCTTCTCCAGCTCTTCCTTCCAGACTTGCAGGTTGGATTGGAGATGTGCCTCTGATTTAGCAATCAGGGCTACATCATCAGCAAATTCCAGCTCTGAAATACAGACCTGTCTCGTATTCTAGTACCCCACTGAATACTTTCTTGTTCTCTCCTTACACGCCTTGATGACATCGTCCATGACGAGTATGAAAAGATAAGGTGACAGGATATCACCTTATCTTACACCAGTGGTGGTCCTGAACTCTTCTGACGTATGGTTTGCTGTCCTCACATAATTTCTGCAAGACTTGTAGAAGCTCTGTATAGCATGAATCAGAGGTGCTGGGATGTTCTACCTTGCCAAACAGTCCCAAAGTTTGCTCCAGGGGACCCTGTCAAACGCCTTTTCCAGATCTATGAAACAAAGATGAATCTCACTCTTATACTCAAGGGCCTTTTCACTCAGCTGTCTGAGTGTGAAGATTAGGTCTTGAGTACTTCGGTTTGCTTGGAATCCGCACTGGACCTCATCCAATTGTGGCTCAGTGTCGTGGTTGAGTTAAAGTGGTAGAGTATTTTTCGAGTTGGACAACTGTAGTGAAATCGACAAGGGATAGTGGACTGACGGAGTTATAGATTACACACACAGAAAGGTGTAAATAGGAGATGGACTTGAGACAACCTGGAAGAAGATTTACCAAAATGATCTCTCTCTCCAAGCCTCAACTCACTTATGTATGTCTAAGCACCTCCTGCTCTCTCTCTTTTCTCTTATCATACATAGAGATTATAGTAAAGAGCTAAAAACAAGTTACTTATGGATGAAAGGTCGTGAACAGCGCATTAATAAATGTGTAAATTTTATTAAAGAAGAAAAGCATGAAAATAATGCATATCATCACAACGACATAAAATTACATCAATAATCCATCAAATATGCAAATACTCCAACAACCACACACACAGATCACCGACATGAACCTGTAGAACACAAAGAGATAAATAATCGAGTGACAGTCCTTCGGTTTTCGGGGACCAGCTGAAGTAACTCCAGTAAGTGATGTTTTCGTATATATCCTCCATCGGTGATGGAATTAACCTGAATAACATCACTGTATAGGCGCTATCGTTGGTGACCCCCCCTACTGGCGCGAGTTGGGCTGGGGACGCTGTTTATCTCCTGCTGACCAACTGATTGAACTGGGCGACAGCCTGTCCGCTTTTCGGGGACCAAATGTACTAGCTCCAGGAAGTGAATTTCTTGTAGATCCTTCGTGAGGGACTAGCCTACAAAACTTTCTTTGTTGGTGCTAAACGTTGGTGACTCCCCTTATAGCGTGAGTTGGGCTGGAACTCTGTCCATAGATGGCTGCTCATACGTGCGAGGTTTTAAGTATCCAGGAAATACACCAGAAGAAGTCACTTGAGGACAAAGAGACCCAGGCGCGCTTATCCGGCGCAAGGCTCTGCTTGGCTGTAAATCCTGTTTAAACTGGTTTGGCTGTGGTTTGCTGAGTGCCCCGTTTAGGCACAAAAAAGGCGGGTGATATGGAATTCTGCTATAGGCATGCTGAGCGGGTTTGATATTCTGGAAGCCGCAATGCTCTGGCTGGTCATCCAATAGGCGAGTGGAGAACTACTACTGCGTTTGGCGATTCCAGATTTAGCGTTGGCTCCGTTGCACTGCGTGAGCTTAACTTGGCGTTGACAAAAGGGGTTTTAATTCAGGAACGGGGTTGACGATTCGTTGCTAGATGTATACAGAAACCCTCTAGATCGAAGAGTATATGACTTTCTTCGCCTGACTGAAGTCTGCTCTAGCGATTCGGTCTTCCTGAAACTGAGACCCAAAAGAGACACCTTTTAACTTCAAGCAACGCTAAAATCACACTAACTTTATACAGAAAGTTTCGCTCCACTATGGGATTAGATTTATTGTAGTTATTGCTATGATAGTTTAGGGCTGTCTTTATCCATGTCTCCTGTTCCTTAAAAATATCAATATCAACACGCGCCCGCATAGGCTTAATATCTTTTGCACACCCAGGTACCTGTCAGTAACTGTTCTGACAGCAACAATCTACTCCTCTTCTCCCAATCTCAACATACAGGAAACCTAACCTGTAGTTACAGTTAAATGAATATGCTTATTCATCTTACAACATTAAATGAATTTACATAAACAGATTACAGCATTTGACATTACACAAATAAATCGTATGTCCCCTTTGGGAAATATATTAGCATTTCCACAAAATGAGTACAAAGAAAATGCAATGTTCTTGCTATAATAATACAGTTGTGGCTAGATCATACGATATAATTATATCTATGCCTGGTGACTGCTTTCCGTGAAAGTTATAGACTAGTGCCTAGCCACACAAGTAAGCATAAAATGATCCTCCCTTGCCACTAGAAATATCTATCAGAAGGAATAAGTGACTATCTCCTATAATCCAGAGTTATTACCTGCATCTCACTATTCAGTTTTAAAGTGAACAATCCACACCTGACATTATCTTACAGAAATGACAGTTAATGGTAAGCATTCGTGGACTGATTCTACGCCTAATATCTGTTATTGTAAGTTTAACATTTAACCCATGATAGACCGTAACAGTTTAAGCACCACTTAATAGGCCGTATACAGCGCTACCTTATCACTGAATAAATTACTAGGAGAAGTCCTCAGAAATAAATTCACTTCCCTAACAGATATATATATAAAAGCCAACATGAATCTAATATTATAACCATAAGATATGTCAACTCACCCCGAAAAATGACTAGAACATAGGCAAACACATTCTAGTACTGTGTTAACGTTTGCCTTATCTCATGATGGTCATCTACGGGCCAGGAAAATTTACGAATGTCTTTGTCTATTAAAACCAGTCTACTCTTATAGATCACAAGGGACGCTCCCCCCGAACACCTGGCGTGCGTATTTCTACAGAAGTTTGGCGAAAGACGTAATCTAGAGTAAGACAAAAGAAATCGTGCGAAAGTTCCCCAGGTAGAGAAATGCATAACATTATGCTCTATCTTGTCTAAGGGGCGAAAACCCAAAGATTGACCGCGATTGTTATCTTTCCCTGAAACAGATCACACTCGTTACCCAGGCCTCAAAGGGTACCAGCCGCTCGTCATCAAACGTTTTAAAGCGACCAGAGAAATTCCCCTGTTGGGACCACAGAGGGTACCCGCCGCTAACGAACCGTTTCTTTCACAGAAACCGACTTTGGCTCGTTCTAACACTTAAAGCGGACCCGAGAAATGTTTCTCTGGTCGAACGTACCCCAGGTGCGTTTAGATAACATTACGTCTAGCGTTAGCTGACCGCAGCTGGCCAGCGTAAACAACCTCGGGTGGGGTTTGAGAGGGTGAGAAAGTTTGGCCACAAAAGTAGAAAAGGAAAGAAAAAGAAATTACAAAATGTCCAGGAAAACAGAACATTTAAAGGAGTAATCAAATTATGGACAAGATGGTAAAATAAATTATCTTTCACGTGACAAGTGCCCCCCCCTTTTAAAGTTCGAGGAATACGGACAAAAAGGACAGTAATTTATCTTTTCCATCGATGTCCGTTACATGTCGTAAGAACCTTCTATAATCAAAACCAAAATCGTATCCAATTTCTGTCAGTACTGTATGATTAGCTCCGAGTTCATTTCTTTTCTTCCCTCTGTCTAATAGACGTTCAGCGAATGGGATTTTGCGAGGCCAGTCGGCACTGACGCCTTCCGTTTCCGTGTGAACCTGACCTTGCTTCCGCAATTCGCTGTGCCTGTTTATGGTCCGGAAAATTATCCGCACCTGTTGAGGTTTTCGGCCCTGCCTGAACTCACTGGCCACTGCGTAGATAATCCGCCTGTTACATGCAGTGTAATCATTGATGGGCTCAGGCTGCTTATGTATATATTTACCTGTCACGGGCGTGGACTTGAATAACCCTCTATAGCTGCAGTCTATAGGGATTTTTCGCGCGCGTGTAACCCTAGTTGGCAAATAAAGCCGTTCGTTGGCCGAAGAAATGCTAGCATTTTTTCTTCTGCCTCTCCACACCTACTCCCCTGTTTCGGTGGGAGCATTGATCAATCTTCAGACCTGTGCCGTCTAAAGGTGGGTTTGGAGCTTTCCTTGCCTTGCCAGTCACAACTCTGGCTTGGTCAACGGAAATGATCAAGTTGCTCTGTAATGGCCTGGCGGAGGCGACTACTTTGCTGTCCATCAGTGGGGTTGAGACCACTGGAATAATGCGATTTGAATGAGAGAACTCAGCTGCCTGAAGCAGAGAGTAATCGATCGCATTCTGGGGTTCTACTAAATCATAACAGATCTCCGTAGCTTCTATCCGTGAAGACAGATAGGTAATATCTGCGAGTTGCAGAGTTTGTTGAGTCGCTTTACCATTACTAGCATGACGTGAGCCAAGGCTCTCAACAATGGCTCCTTGTACAGTAGTAAGGCAGCTTTTCTCACTGTCTTCTGCCCTGAGAAGTGTGAGAGACTCAAATGGAATACCAGGGATCCCTTCGCCTGGAACCCTGTGTCCACTATAAACGTCAACTTTGCCCTCCCCTGAGGAAGTTACTGGCGTCAGTTGAACTTTGTCCTGCAATGCTAGATCCACTTCCTGGTTGACAGGCCCCGCAGACTGCATGCAAAGGACTGGACGGTTTGAGATCCCGTTAGATCGCGAAGTGCCCGAGAAAAAACTCTCGGTGTGTTTTTCCAAAGTTCCTTGGAACGGTTTGGAAACTTTAACCCTTTTAACAGGCGACTTATTCTTGCACCTTTTAAGCTCAGGGTGATAAGAGGAGCGGCACCTCCTTTCTACGATCGTTGAGTTGGAGGGATGCGCCTCTGCATATGGTTTTTCGCTGTCCGGCCGGGGAATCTTGCGAAATATAACGTGATAGGGTGTGGCTCCCTTTTCTCGACGTCACGTGTCGGTTAGGTGCTGCTCGGTCTGGAGCGTGAGAGGCTCGGGGTTCGCCGCTTGCCAGACGGGAACAATCCGTATTACAATGCTTGTTAGCACCTCTCTCACCTTTGAGCAGTTTCCATGCCTGGGAACGTTGCGTAATTTTCCCCGTGGCCTTAGGTCTGCTATCCCGACGTAAATTCTTTCCTTGTTCGGGCTTCGGATCCAAGTCCAAAGGAAAGATAATTTTCTGGAGTTGGGGTTCGGTTTTAGCAGGCAAGTTTTCTTTCATGGGCGCAAGGTTTGCAGGGGCGTTGACCGTTAAGGGCATAGTAGAAGGGGAATTAGAGTGACTACATTTAGTATCTGTTTCCATCCTCCGAATTTGGCTATCCAGTTCATTCATTCTGATTTGGTGTAGCCTGCTCCTTTCTTGGCTTTCTCTGTCCCTTTCTTGGCGCTCTATTTCCCATTGCTTGTCCCGTTCTTGTTGCTCCATTTCCAATTTCTTGTCCCGTTCTTGTCTTTGCTTTTCCCTTTGCTTCTCATCTTCTATCACTTCTTCTACATACTGTCGGGTGAATGCTTCACTCTCCCCAGTTTGTTTACAGGACCATGCCAAGATTAAACGGCTGTCAAACCAATTGTCTACCTCGTATAGATCCTGCAGGCTTACTGCAAATTCTAGAAAGGGCTGGATTTCGCTATCCTTGTACTCCATGTACTTAGCTACCTCGAGGGCAATCCTATGCACTTTATCTAGATCAGCCATTATATCAGGGTGAGCAAACACTATAGAAGAATAGAACCTAGAGATCTTAGTTACCTAGTGCACTAGGTGCTGATTAACTTAATAATCAATAAAATCTAGGCTAGCCTGGGAACTTTAAAAACAAGAAAGTTTGTAGCTACTCTGAACGACAAGCAAACCCCCCAAACAACTCCAAAAAATGTAAGTGATGTAAAACTTACTATCACTTCACCCCAGTTCTGTCAGTACTAAGCTATTGAGAGGATTGGTTACTATCGTCCGAATGAACACCCTCCCTTGGTACAAATGCAAGCTAGTAACTGACTATCTGTAGCTTCTTATCTCAGATTAAAGAGCTACTCCTGAAAAAAATATTAACCCTTAAAAAAAATTTCTCTGACTTTTTCAACATAGTCTTCAGATTTGTCAACCAAAAACTCAGCAGTGATACCATCAACCTTTACCAGCTGTCTCATGTGTAGCATGAACAATAAATGTAACTAAATATTTATGATTGCTGTGGAGAAAAAAACGCTGTTCCGACTTCCTCCAAAAGAAATAGTTCGATATGTCTAGGGGAAAGAAATTCCTATAATCTGCCGAACACTAAACTCTAAGAATCAAGATAGAATCTTGTGAGAGATTCCTACCAGACTGCAACCTCATCTGTTGCGATTGCTGCAGATGTAGTTCAAATTCCGCGGCGAGACCCCATTTGTCGTGGTTGAGTTAAAGTGGTAGAGTATTTTTCGAGTTGGACAACTGTAGTGAAATCGACAAGGGATAGTGGACTGACGGAGTTATAGATTACACACACAGAAAGGTGTAAATAGGAGATGGACTTGAGACAACCTGGAAGAAGATTTACCAAAATGATCTCTCTCTCCAAGCCTCAACTCACTTATGTATGTCTAAGCACCTCCTGCTCTCTCTCTTTTCTCTTATCATACATAGAGATTATAGTAAAGAGCTAAAAACAAGTTACTTATGGATGAAAGGTCGTGAACAGCGCATTAATAAATGTGTAAAATTTATTAAAGAAGAAAAGCATGAAAATAATGCATATCATCACAACGACATAAAATTACATCAATAATCCATCAAATATGCAAATACTCCAACAACCACACACACAGATCACCGACATGAACCTGTAGAACACAAAGAGATAAATAATCGAGTGACAGTCCTTCGGTTTTCGGGGACCAGCTGAAGTAACTCCAGTAAGTGGTGTTTTCGTATATATCCTCCATCGGTGATGGAATTAACCTGAATAACATCACTGTATAGGCGCTATCGTTGGTGACCCCCCCTACTGGCGCGAGTTGGGCTGGGGACGCTGTTTATCTCCTGCTGACCAACTGATTGAACTGGGCGACAGCCTGTCCGCTTTTCGGGGACCAAATGTACTAGCTCCAGGAAGTGAATTTCTTGTAGATCCTTCGTGAGGGACTAGCCTACAAAACTTTCTTTGTTGGTGCTAAACGTTGGTGACTCCCCTTATAGCGTGAGTGGGGCTGGAACTCTGTCCATAGATGGCTGCTCATACGTGCGAGGTTTTAAGTATCCAGGAAATACACCAGAAGAAGTCACTTGAGGACAAAGAGGGGGAGCCGCGCTGGTGTAATGGCTTCGGCGTTGTACTGGCGAGGGTTCAAACCTCGGCGTTTGAAGAAATGTTTGGCCGGAAATTTTGACTGAATAACGGCTCCCAGGAAAACCCTGTGGATTGGAAGGAGCGAAGTGACCGGGTTGGAAGGGAGGGCAATGACATGTCATTGGGCCGAAGGGGCTGAAAGCCCAAGTGCCGCTGGTTAAAGAAAAAAAAAAAAAAAAAAAAAAAAAAAAAGAGGACAAAGAGACCCAGGCGCGCTTATCCGGCGCAAGGCTCCGCTTGGCTGTAAATCCTGTTTAAACTGGTTTGGCTGTGGTTTGCTGAGTGCCCCGTTTAGGCACAAAAAAGGCGGGTGATATGGAATTCTGCTATAGGCATGCTGAGCGGGTTTGATATTCTGGAAGCCGCAATGCTCTGGCTGGTCATCCAATAGGCGAGTAGAGAACTACTACTGCGTTTGGCGATTCCAGATTTAGCGTTGGCTCCGTTGCACTGCGTGAGCTTAACTTGGCGTTGACAAAAGGGGTTTTAATTCAGGAACGGGGTTGACGATTCGTTGCTAGATGTATACAGAAACCCTCTAGATCGAAGAGTATATGACTTTCTTCGCCTGACTGAAGTCTGCTCTAGCGATTCGGTCTTCCTGAAACTGAGACCCAAAAGAGACACCTTTTAACTTCAAGCAACGCTAAAATCACACTAACTTTATACAGAAAGTTTCGCTCCACTATGGGATTAGATTTATTGTAGTTATTGCTATGATAGTTTAGGGCTGTCTTTAACCATGTCTCCTGTTCCTTAAAAATATCAATATCAACACGCGCCCGCATAGGCTTAATATCTTTTGCACACCCAGGTACCTGTCAGTAACTGTTCTGACAGCAACAATCTACTCCTCTTCTCCCAATCTCAACATACAGGAAACCTAACCTGTAGTTACAGTTAAATGAATATGCTTATTCATCTTACAACATTAAATGAATTTACATAAACAGATTACAGCATTTGACATTACACAAATAAATCGTATGTCCCCTTTGGGAAATATATTAGCATTTCCACAAAATGAGTACAAAGAAAATGCAATGTTCTTGCTATAATAATACAGTTGTGGCTAGATCATACGATATAATTATATTATATCTATGCCTGGTGACTGCTTTCCGTGAAAGTTATAGACTAGTGCCTAGCCACACAAGTAAGCATAAAATGATCCTCCCTTGCCACTAGAAATATCTATCAGAAGGAATAAGTGACTATCTCCTATAATCCAGAGTTATTACCTGCATCTCACTATTCAGTTTTAAAGTGAACAATCCACACCTGACATTATCTTACAGAAATGACAGTTAATTTTGCTGACTCTTAACCCAATGGTAAGCATTCGTGGACTGATTCTACGCCTAATATCTGTTATTGTAAGTTTAACATTTAACCCATGATAAACCGTAACAGTTTAAGCACCACTTAATAGGCCGTATACAGCGCTACCTTATCACTGAATAAATTACTAGGAGAAGTCCTCAGAAATAAATTCACTTCCCTAACAGATATATATAAAAGCCAACATGAATCTAATATTATAACCATAAGATATGTCAAATAACCCCGAAAAATGACTAGAACATAGGCAAACACATTCTAGTACTGTGTTAACGTTTGCCTTATCTCATGATGGTCATCTACGGGCCAGGAAAATTTACGAATGTCTTTGTCTATTAAAACCAGTCTACTCTTATAGATCACAAGGGACGCTCCCCCCGAACACCTGGCGTGCGTATTTCTACAGAAGTTCGGCGAAAGACGTAATCTCGAGTAAGACAAAAGAAATCGTGCGAAAGTTCCCCAGGTAGAGAAATGCATAACATTATGCTCTATCTTGTCTAAGGGGCGAAAACCCAAAGATTGACCGCGATTGTTATCTTTCCCTGAAACAGATCACACTCGTTACCCAGGCCTCAAAGGGTACCAGCCGCTCGTCATCAAACGTTTTAAAGCGACCAGAGAAATTCCCCTGTTGGGACCACAGAGGGTACCCGCCGCTAACGAACCGTTTCTTTCACAGAAACCGACTTTGGCTCGTTCTAACACTTAAAGCGGACCCGAGAAATGTTTCTCTGGTCGAACGTACCCCAGGTGCGTTTAGATAACATTACGTCTAGCGTTAGCTGACCGCAGCTGGCCAGCGTAAACAACCTCGGGTGGGGTTTGAGAGGGTGAGAAAGTTTGGCCACAAAGGTAGAAAAGGAAAGAAAAAGAAATTACAAAATGTCCAGGAAAACAGAACATTTAAAGGAGTAATCAAATTATGGACAAGATGGTAAAATAAATTATCTTTCACGTGACAAGTGCCCCCCCCCCACCCCCCCCCCCCTTTTAAAGTTCGAGGAATACGGACAAAAAGGACAGTAATTTATCTTTTCCATCGATGTCCGTTACATGTCGTAAGAACCTTCTATAATCATAACCAAAATCGTATCCAATTTCTGTCAGTACTGTATGATTAGCTCCGAGTTCATTTCTTTTCTTCCCTCTGTCTAATAGACGTTCAGCGAATGGGATTTTGCGAGGCCAGTCGGCACTGACGCCTTCCGTTTCCGTGTGAACCTGACCTTGCTTCCGCAATTCGCTGTGCCTGTTTATGGTCCAGAAAATTATCCGCACCTGTTGAGGTTTTCGGCCCTGCCTGAACTCACTGGCCACTGCATAGATAATCCGCCTGTTACATGCAGTGTAATCATTGATGGGCTCAGGCTGCTTATGTATATATTTACCTGTCACGGGCGTGGACTTGAATAACCCTCTATAGCTGCAGTCTATAGGGATTTTTCGCGCGCGTGTAACCCTAGTTGGCAAATAAAGCCGTTCGTTGGCCGAAGAAATGCTAGCATTTTTCTTCTGCCTCTCCACACCTACTCCCCTGTTTCGGTGGGAGCATTGATCAATCTTCAGACCTGTGCCGTCTAAAGGTGGGTTTGGAGCTTTCCTTGCCTTGCCAGTCACAACTCTGGCTTGGTCAACGGAAATGATCAAGTTGCTCTGTAATGGCCTGGCGGAGGCGACTACTTTGCTGTCCATCAGTGGGGTTGAGACCACTGGAATAATGCGATTTGAATGAGAGAACTCAGCTGCCTGAAGCAGAGAGTAATCGATCGCATTCTGGGGTTCTACTAAATCATAACAGATCTCCGTAGCTTCTATCCGTGAAGACAGATAGGTAATATCTGCGAGTTGCAGAGTTTGTTGAGTCGCTTTACCATTACTAGCATGACGTGAGCCAAGGCTCTCAACAATGGCTCCTTGTACAGTAGTAAGGCAGTGTGACAGTACGGACTGTTACGTCGGATTAACACTAAGGTGCTGCCACTTAATTATAGTTAGGGTAAGAATACTTAGCAAGATTAAACACTAAGTATTTGAGCGTGTCTAGTTAGTGTAATAACACTAGTCACAAATCCTATGAGTGATTTAATTAAAGTGTTCAGGAATGACGTCATCCAACTTGGGGTAGAATTGCTTAGAGCTAGGACGGAAGTGATGGTTTGAGAGAAGGGGGTTAAGTGAGTTGGTTTTAGGCACGAGACGTGCGAGGCAGTGATTTTGGGGTTTTGACCATCTTGTAAGTTCGATGGCTGTGTGTTATTTCTTGGGATGACTGGTTTGTATACCACAGAAGCACATGTATTTATGAACTATTATAAAGTTGTCAGAGGTTACAGACACTTAATAAAAGTGTTCATTCATATTTAATCCAGCTTGAACTTATTTCCTGAACGTCAGTAGGCAGTGTCGTTTGTTTACATCAGGTAATTGAGAAAAGAATGTTACCATATTTTCGACGATCATGCAGCCTAAAACATAAACACAGTTACGAGTCTCCAAAAGAATCACCTGGGTTATGTTCCTATTCTGTAATCACCATCTCTGGCAGTCGCCAGTAAAACAACAGATGAACATTGATAAAAGATTCCACCCCATTCTCACCCTGCCACACTAGACTTGATTTGTCACCGTGACCAAGCCCGGTCACATCTAACTTGATTCGGTGCCGTTCCCGTCCACTCCCCCGGCCACATAACTTGATTTGGTGCCGTTGACCAGCTCGTAACTGCCTTTTTACGATGGATTCAGCTACTTGATTTGATGCCCGTGACCAGCTCGTAACTGCTTTTTATGATGGATTCACCCATTCAACAGCTAGAGCATCAAGTATTTTTGTTGCAAAAGAAAAACCATCTGCTTCAACAACAATTGTCACAGCAACAAACAGCTGCTGGAAGGGCACACTGGAACAGTCTCAATAAAAGACACTGTCGCATTTCAGTGAGAAACGTTATCAATGTAATCAAACAAGGAAAGATATTAGAAATAAATAATGTTACCAGTGACAAAGAAAGATGTATGGTAACGACAGAAAATGGACTAAGAGCATATATAAAGCCAGTAACACAGTGGAGAAAAACCTTTAACAGACGTTATCATTCCTGTTCCACCGCTGAGGTTCATATCCCTCTTCCTGAGCTATACTCACGTATCCACTCCCGTGACGCTCGATTGGCTGAGTTACCCTCCGTTACTCCAGGCCCCTCTCATGCTTCGCCTCAGCATGATATTATTGTACCTCCTATTACTGCCACAGCTCCTGTCCATACCTCCCTTCCTCCCCCTGTTCACCTCTCTTCTGACCCCGCTTTTCCTCCCTCTGTTCACCTCTCTTCTGACTCCGCTTTTCCTCCCTCTGTTCATCTCCCTTCAGACCCCGCTTCTCCTCCCTCTGTTCATCTCTCTTCTGACCCCGCTTTTCCTCCTTATGGTTATTTTCCTCCGCCTCCCTCCGACCTTGATAAAGAACCTGAGTCTGACTTTTCAGATTTTGAATCTTCTCTTCCTCCTTATGGTTATTTTCCCCCGCCTCCCTCCGACCTTGATACAGAACATGAGTCTGACTCTTCAGATGTTGAATCTTCTCTTTCTCCTTATGGTTATTTTCCTCCGCCTCCCTCCGACCTTGATACAGAACATGAGACTGACTCTTCAGATGTTGAACCTTCTCTTTCTCCTTATGGTTATTTTCCTCCGCCTCCCTCCGACCTTGATACAGTACAAGAAAAGTACCAGCTTGACATAGAATCAGAATTCGATTCGTCAAGTGAGGAGGATAGAGTTATGGGCCCCGACGAAATTGGATACAGGTCGGATGAGCTCGAGCATATAACGGACGACGAAGGCCGTAGAATTTATTTCCCGAAAAATGAGATTAGTGATCTTGACTCTTCCCCCGATTATTCTTCTTTTGATATTGGACCTGATGTTCCTCTTCCCTCAGCTCGTTTTCTCTTTAGACGTCGTCATCCAAAATTCATTTACGATTCTGTTCCCTTTCCTAAGCCCCTTCACCAGCGGGCCGCCCATGTACGAACCCGTTTTCGTCGCTCCCGTGGTTCTATTCATTCTCCTTACCGTAGTCCCTCCCCTTCCCCCTGTCACACCTCCATCCCGTAGAGTACGTATACCCCTCCATTATCCTCCTCCCAGTCCACAGTCTCCACCCCAACCTTCCCGTTGTTTCCGTCCACTCCCGTAGTCCATGCCATTGTTCCTACATCCCAACCTACACAGTACGATCCTCGCCTGTTATTGTAAGCCATTGAAAGATTGGAAGCAATGAACATTTTTGCAAAGATGTTTACAAATTGAACTGCACTTACCTCCAGATGCCGTCGTCTCCGGTCAGGTTGACATTTCCTGCCCTGCTATTATTTTTAGCATGAAGTCGACCCTGCTTCTCGTGTCTTCCGATGCAGGTCTCCTACACAATACCCTCCTGCTGAATTGCTTGATCCTGATGCTACCGTGAAGACCAATCGTTACGCATCCTTGAACATCTGGGTTACACACTTTACGCACATTTCCAGTTCAGATAGGAAAGTCCAATGATCGCTATTTATGGAGAGATGTTATACTTTTGGTCCGCGAGAAAGACATTGTCGACTATGCCAGTACATGGACAGTTCCCTCACGACATCCTTTCGACCACTGCTGATGGAGATCCACCAACTCAGAAGATCTCTGCAGTCCTGATATATTGTAGTTGATGCAGTTCCCTTTTACACGCGTTAGCGTCATTATGTCACATTATTTTTGACTGATGTAATATTTGACCATCTTGTGTACCCCTATGATTTTTTTTTTCTTTTTGCCATGTTTCTGACGTAAGATTTTGCCCAGATTTTTTTAAGGTTTACATCGTTCTGTTGTACCAAATAAAAGTGATTAACTAATGTACATCTTCACCCGCCACTAATGTTGGCATCATTCACGATTTATTATGATGATGACACCATATTGCATTATGATTGTTTGAATTTTCGGTTATTGTTACACCGACACTCATACATGTGATTTAACTATTTGCCCATTTATGTGCATCCGCCATATTTGTTTTGCCAATTTTTTTTTCCTTGCGACGTTAACTCGCTTGTCATGTTATTTTATGTTTTATGATTCGCACAAGTGTGAGAGATATTGATGACTATAAATCCATAAAGCGTTTTGTTAGTTCGTTAATGAATGTTAGTTACTGTTCTATTTTGGTCATATATATTTTTTTTTGGCCACTTATTAGTACTATTTGTAGTTACCATAACCTCCATAGTTTTTTCTTCCCATGTGTCCCTCGTTTATGTTATGTCCATCAGTCCCTACCCCTTCATGATCGATTTTTTAGTGTGAAATGTTAATGGTGTTATTTCATCCATTATTCCCATCTATTGTTTATTGTAGTCCTTCTGACATGATTTATGGTGGGATACATGAATCCCAATAATTTTTTTTAGAGTTAGTAATTTTTTTTCTAGGGAATAAAGTGTCTCCTACGGGATACACTTTAGTGGCCCAGGGCGTATGTGACAGTACGGACTGTTACGTCGGATTAACACTAAGGTGCTGCCACTTAATTATAGTTAGGGTAAGAATACTTAGCAAGAAAAAACACTAAGTATTTGAGCGTGTCTAGTTAGTGTAATAACACTAGTCACAAATCCTATGAGTGATTTAATTAAAGTGTTCAGGAATGACGTCATTCAACTTGGGGTAGAATTGCTTAGAGCTAGGACGGAAGTGATGGTTTGAGAGAAGGGGGTTAAGTGAGTTGGTTTTAGGCACGAGACGTGCGAGGCAGTGATTTTGGGGTTTTGACCATCTTGTAAGTTCGATGGCTGTGTGTTATTTCTTGGGATGACTGGTTTGTATACCACAGAAGCACATGTATTTATGAACTATTATAAAGTTGTCAGAGGTTACAGACACTTAATAAAAGTGTTCATTCATATTTAATCCAGCTTGAACTTATTTCCTGAACGTCAGTAGGAAGTGTCGTTTGTTTACATCAGGTAATTGAGAAAAGAATGTTACCATATTTTCGACGATCATGCAGCCTAAAACATAAACACAGTTACGAGTCTCCAAAAGAATCACCTGGGTTATGTTCCTATTCTGTAATCACCATCTCTGGCAGTCGCCAGTAAAACAACAGATGAACATTGATAAAAGATTCCACCCCATTCTCACCCTGCCACACTAGACTTGATTTGTCACCGTGACCAAGCCCGGTCACATCTAACTTGATTCGGTGCCGTTCCCGTCCACTCCCCCGGCCACAGCAGCTTTTCTCACTGTCTTCTGCCCTGAGAAGTGTCAGAGACTCAAATGGAATACCAGGGATCCCTTCGCCTGGAACCCTGTGTCCACTATAAACGTCAACTCTGCCCTCCCCTGAGGAAGTTACTGGCGTCAGTTGAACTTTGTCCTGCAATGCTAGATCCACTTCCTGGTTGACAGGCCCCGCAGACTGCATGCAAAGGACTGGACGGTTTGAGATCCCGTTAGATCGCGAAGTGCCCGAGAAAAAACTCTCGGTGTGTTTTTCCAAAGTTCCTTGGAACGGTTTGGAAACTTTAACCCTTTTAACAGGCGACTTATTCTTGCACCTTTTAAGCTCAGGGTGATAAGAGGAGCGGCACCTCCTTTCTACGATCGTTGAGTTGGAGGGATGCGCCTCTGCATATGGTTTTTCGCTGTCCGGCCGGGAATCTTGCGAAATATAACGTGATAGGGTGTGGCTCCCTTTTCTCGACGTCACGTGTCGGTTAGGTGCTGCTCGGTCTGGAGCGTGAGAGGCTCGGGGTTCGCCGCTTGCCAGACGGGAACAATCCGTATTACAATGCTTGTTGGCACCTCTCTCACCTTTGAGCAGTTTCCATGCCTGGGAACGTTGCGTAATTTTCCCCGTGGCCTTAGGTCTGCTATCCCGACGTAAATTCTTTCCTTGTTCGGGCTTCGGATCCAAGTCCAAAGGAAAGATAATTTTCTGGAGTTGGGGTTCGGTTTTAGCAGGCAAGTTTTCTTTCATGGGCGCAAGGTTTGCAGGGGCGTTGACCGTTAAGGGCATAGTAGAAGGGGAATTAGAGTGACTACATTTAGTATCTGTTTCCATCCTCCGAATTTGGCTATCCAGTTCATTCATTCTGATTTGGTGTAGCCTGCTCCTTTCTTGGCTTTCTCTGTCCCTTTCTTGGCGCTCTATTTCCCATTGCTTGTCCCGTTCTTGTTGCTCCATTTCCAATTTCTTGTCCCGTTCTTGTCTTTGCTTTTCCCTTTGCTTCTCATCTTCTATCACTTCTTCTACATACTGTCGGGTGAATGCTTCACTCTCCCCAGTTTGTTTACAGGACCATGCCAAGATTAAACGGCTGTCAAACCAATTGTCTACCTCGTATAGATCCTGCAGGCTTACTGCAAATTCTAGAAAGGGCTGGATTTCGCTATCCTTGTACTCCATGTACTTAGCTACCTCGAGGGCAATCCTATGCACTTTATCTAGATCAGCCATTATATCAGGGTGAGCAAACACTATAGAAGAATAGAACCTAGAGATCTTAGTTACCTAGTGCACTAGGTGCTGATTAACTTAATAATCAATAAAATCTAGGCTAGCCTGGGAACTTTAAAAACAAGAAAGTTTGTAGCTACTCTGATCGACAAGCAAACCCCCCAAAAAACTCCAAAAAATGTAAGTGATGTAAAACTTACTATCACTTCACCCCAGTTCTGTCAGTACTAAGCTATTGAGAGGGTTGGTTACTATCGTCCGAATGAACACCCTCCCTTGGTACAAATGCAAGCTAGTAACTGACTATCTGTAGCTTCTTATCTCAGATTAAAGAGCTACTCCTGAAAAAAATATTAACCCTTAAAAAAAAATTTTCCTGACTTTTTCAACAATAGTCGTCAGATTTGTCAACCAAAAACTTAGCAGTGATACCATCAACCTTTACCAGCTGTCTCATGTGTAGCATGAACAATAAATGTAACTAAATATTTATGATTGCTGTGGAGAAAAAACGCTGTTCCGACTTCCTCCAAAAGAAATAGTTCGATATGTCTAGGGGAAAGAAATTCCTATAATCTGCCGAACACTAAACTCTAAGAATCAAGATAGAATCTTGTGAGAGATTCCTACCAGACTGCAACCTCATCTGTTGCGATTGCTGCAGATGTAGTTCAAATTCCGCGGCGAGACCCCATTTGTCGTGGTTGAGTTAAAGTGGTAGAGTATTTTTCGAGTTGGACAACTGTAGTGAAATCGACAAGGGATAGTGGACTGACGGAGTTATAGATTACACACACAGAAAGGTGTAAATAGGAGATGGACTTGAGACAACCTGGAAGAAGATTTACCAAAATGATCTCTCTCTCCAAGCCTCAACTCACTTATATATGTCTAAGCACCTCCTGCTCTCTCTCTCTTTTCTCTTATCATACATAGAGATTATAGTAAAGAGCTAAAAACAAGTTACTTATGGATAAAAGGTCGTGAACAGCGCATTAATAAATGTGTAAAATTTATTAAAGAAGAAAAGCATGAAAATAATGCATATCATCACAACGACATAAAATTACATCAATAATCCATCAAATATGCAAATACTCCAACAACCACACACACAGATCACCGACATGAACCTGTAGAACACAAAGAGATAAATAATCGAGTGACAGTCCTTCGGTTTTCGGGGACCAGCTGAAGTAACTCCAGTAAGTGATGTTTTCGTATATATCCTCCATCGGTGATGGAATTAACCTGAATAACATCACTGTATAGGCGCTATCGTTGGTGACCCCCCCTACTGGCGCGATTGGGCTGGGGACGCTGTTTATCTGCTGCTGACCAACTGATTGAACTGGGTGACAGCCTGTCCGCTTTTCGGGGACCAAATGTACTAGCTCCAGGAAGTGAATTTCTTGTAGATCCTTCGTGAGGGACTAGCCTACAAAACTTTCTTTGTTGGTGCTAAACGTTGGTGACTCCCCTTATAGCGTGAGTGGGGCTGGAACTCTGTCCATAGATGGCTGCTCATACGTGCGAGGTTTTAAGTATCCAGGAAATACACCAGAAGAAGTCACTTGAGGACAAAGAGACCCAGGCGCGCCTATCCGGCGCAAGGCTCCGCTTGGCTGTAAATCCTGTTTAAACTGGTTTGGCTGTGGTTTGCTGAGTGCCCCGTTTAGGTACAAAAAAGGCGGGTGATATGGAATTCTGCTATAGGCATGCTGAGCGGGTTTGATATTCTGGAAGCCGCAATGCTCTGGCTGGTCATCCAATAGGCGAGTGGAGAACTACTACTGCGTTTGGCGATTCCAGATTTAGTGTTGGCTCCGTTGCACTGCGTGAGCTTAACTTGGCGTTGACAAAAGGGGTTTTAATTCAGGAACGGGGTTGACGATTCGTTGCTAGATGTATACAGAAACCCTCTAGATCGAAGAGTATATGACTTTCTTCGCGTGACTGAAGTCTGCTCTAGCGATTCGGTCTTCCTGAAACTGAGACCCAAAAGAGACACCTTTTAACTTTAAGCAACGCTAAAATCACACTAACTTTATACAGAAAGTTTCGCTCCACTATGGGATTAGATTTATTGTAGTTATTGCTATCATAGTTTAGGGCTGTCTTTATCCATGTCTCCTGTTCCTTAAAAATATCAATATCAACACGCGCCCGCATAGGCTTAATATCTTTTGCACACCCAGGTACCTGTCAGTAACTGTTCTGACAGCAACAATCTACTCCTCTTCTCCCAATCTCAACATACAGGAAACCTAACCTGTAGTTACAGTTAAATGAATATGCTTATTCATCTTACAACATTAAATGAATTTACATAAACAGATTACAGCATTTGACATTACACAAATAAATCGTATGTCCCCTTTGGGAAATATATTAGCATTTCCACAAAATGAGTACAAAGAAAATGCAATGTTCTTGCTATAATAATACAGTTGTGGCTAGATCATACGATATAATTATATCTATGCCTGGTGACTGCTTTCCGTGAAAGTTATAGACTAGTGCCTAGCCACACAAGTAAGCATAAAATGATCCTCCCTTGCCACTAGAAATATCTATCAGAAGGAATAAGTGACTATCTCCTATAATCCAGAGTTATTACCTGCATCTCACTATTCAGTTTTAAAGTGAACAATCCACACCTGACATTATCTTACAGAAATGACAGTTAATGGTAAGCATTCGTGGACTGATTCTACGCCTAATATCTGTTATTGTAAGTTTAACATTTAACCCATGATAGACCGTAACAGTTTAAGCACCACTTAATAGGCCGTATACAGCGCTACCTTATCACTGAATAAATTACTAGGAGAAGTCCTCAGAAATAAATTCACTTCCCTAACAGATATATATAAAAGCCAACATGAATCTAATATTATAACCATAAGATATGTCAACTCACCCCGAAAAATGACTAGAACATAGGCAAACACATTCTAGTACTGTGTTAACGTTTGCCTTATCTCATGATGGTCATCTACGGGCCAGGAAAATTTACGAATGTCTTTGTCTATTAAAACCAGTCTACTCTTATAGATCACAAGGGACGCTCCCCCCGAACACCTGGCGTGCGTATTTCTACAGAAGTTTGGCGAAAGACGTAATCTAGAGTAAGACAAAAGAAATCGTGCGAAAGTTCCCCAGGTAGAGAAATGCATAACATTATGCTCTATCTTGTCTAAGGGGCGAAAACCCAAAGATTGACCGCGATTGTTATCTTTCCCTGAAACAGATCACACTCGTTACCCAGGCCTCAAAGGGTACCAGCCGCTCGTCATCAAACGTTTTAAAGCGACCAGAGAAATTCCCCTGTTGGGACCACAGAGGGTACCCGCCGCTAACGAACCGTTTCTTTCACAGAAACCGACTTTGGCTCGTTCTAACACTTAAAGCGGACCCGAGAAATGTTTCTCTGGTCGAACGTACCCCAGGTGCGTTTAGATAACATTACGTCTAGCGTTAGCTGACCGCACCTGGCCAGCGTAAACAACCTCGGGTGGGGTTTGAGAGGGTGAGAAAGTTTGGCCACAAAAGTAGAAAAGGAAAGAAAAAGAAATTACAAAATGTCCAGGAAAACAGAACATTTAAAGGAGTAATCAAATTATGGACAAGATGGTAAAATAAATTATTTTTCACGTGACACTCAGCTAGGCGTCGGAGTCTCTGCTCTAGGATTCTAGAGTAGATTTTACCAGGGACACTGAGAAGGTATATGCCTCTATGGTTTCCACATTGTCGATTGTCACCCTTCTTGAAAATTGGTGTTATGATGGCAATCTCCCAATCCTTTGGTATAGTCTTGTTGCACCACGCTGCCTGTAGATATAATAATACAAATTTGCATCGGAGAGTGGAGCAAATACTATCGATGCTGGAGCGGAGATGGAGTGGTGCAATTAAAAAATCTTATTGGTCTAAATCCTGAGCGGAAGTTTTAGCAATCCACAGCAGTAAAAGTAGTCGCCATAGCAATCATCTCTCAAGTGCTAACAGCCCTTGCTACAAATTTACCATTCTAACTTTATCGTATGTTATTTTCACTAAATTTTCTTTTCCTTTTTCCCCAGTTCTAACAGGACCACCATGTACTTTCCCATATTGTGACATTCCACCTCCAAATTGTCGAGTAGTGGAGGATAAATATGGGTGTCCCACCTGTAACTATGTCTGCCAATACGGATCGTTTGTATGTCCCGAGATTCGGTGTCCTAACTTTTGTCTAGAAGGGTAAGTTGAATTGAATCTTCAATTAAAAGCCTTGAAACATGTTTTTATTTTCTTAAACTGTGGTATAGCAAAATAGAATACATCTGTTAATAACCCTTTTATGGCGGCTGTACAGCCAGGGCGATTTCCAAAAAACATTAATGACAGGTCTAGATGTCTAACGACACGGATCCGAAACCAATAAATGATGACTCACTTGAAGGACGATCAAGTAGTTGTGTAATAACACGTTCATAAACGAACAATATACTTCAACAACCGACAATAGAGTTTATGTATGTTCATCCTGACAATGTGGATTACTCACATACTACTAATTATACCTGTCGAAATAATTACAAGAAAAGAACTAAAGCAAACGTCTTAATCTTTCAGCATCTGAAGCACATTTAGAAGACGAGAACTCATTGTGTTGATTGTGAATGAAGTTATTTTACACATTTTTGTAAAGTTTAAAAAAAAAAAAATTATATAGTTTTTTTTTGTCAAGGGATGTAATTTATTATCTGCCCTGTCGAAGGAAAATAAAAAAAATTATGTTAGCTTTTTTTCAAGGGATGTCATTTATTCTGTGTAAAAGAGAAACAATTAGGCAATTTAAAATTGTAAAATAAAAATTTATTGCATATTTTTCTCACATTACTATATAATATTTTTTATTATTTAAAACGCAATTACAAATTTTGTGCAAGAAACGATGCGCGCAATATAAAACCTTGTAAAGTTTAGTGACAAAGCTAGAAGAGCTACGCTTTTATATAATTTCCAGACCACCACAAAAGGTTTTTGCGGAACGGAATAAAAATTCTTCGAGAATTACGTTGCGTATTAGGATTTTATTGCCCATTGCAATGTACAAATTCCAACGTCCTTTTCAGGATCGAACACAGAAGACAAAATGGTTCGTACCAAGCCACAAACCAAAAAAAAAAAAAGTCCGTTAAAGCTCGCCAGCACTTGACAACAAACATGAGCCATCAAAGAGCAAGAGATGTACAGCGCAAATAACGCTGTGAAACCCAATGCCCTAATATCTGGCCTTTGGCTAGGATCATGTGTCTAGACACAGGGACCGGTACAATGACATGCATGTGTCATTAGGTCCCTTGTGTGAGAACACAGAGGATCACTACAGTGACACAGTTTGTCATTGGGTCTTCTTGTGTTGGTACATGTGGTCTTGACCAGAGCCGGGTTTGGGGTGGGTGCCAATGCGACCTCATGCGAGGAAAAAATATGCGACCTCATGCGAGGAAAAAAAAAAGGATCGAACGCAGAAGACAAAATGGTTCGTACCAAGCCACAAACCAAAAAAAAAAAAGTCCATAAAAGCCCGCCAGCACTTGACAACAAACATGAGCCATCACAGAGCAAGAACAGATTGCCGGAGAGCAAAGCTGCCCCAAATACTATCGTCGGGGCCGGACCTCCTGAGAAGCCGTGCAATGCAGCTCCTGTCACCACGGCGATGACAACAATTGACAGCCGCGCAAAATTTGATGCATCTCTAGGCCCAAGAGGAGAGGAAGCCATTACCGGAATTGCAAAAATTATGATGAGAAGGCTAAAATGTCAGAAGGAGGCAAGAGATAAACTTCGAGCGAATACACCACCACCATACGAAACAACATCCACGCCCGTCGTGCCAGGCCTAGACATCGAAGACGCTGTCCGAAACTCGATGACGGAGAATCACCAAGTGGCAGAGTAGTGTCAAATCCAACGACACAACACTCAGATGGCGCAAATTGCGAGAACCGAGATACAAACCAACAAAAACCCCGAGATACAAACGACTAGACCTAGTCTGGACGAAACAGCAACTGAAAACAACTCAAAATCTTAGGCACAAGAAAAGGCTCCTTCTAACAACGAACAGGAACATGATTCTTGTTCTAACTAAGACCGGAGAAGGGAACAAAGGAAAAAGACCAACAAGACAAACAACACAGATACGATACAGGAGAGGATCGTCAAGATCACCCAGCTGTCTGGAGGTGAGGCCTCACTCAGGGCCCTACCCGACGATAAAGTGATCGGTATCCTCGAGGTAATAACTGGCAGGAGAGGCATCGCTGAAGTAGGGAGACGCGAAAAAGGAGTCGTGCTTTCTCTCAACAACACTGAAACAACCACTTCGCTAATGACTGAACTGGAGATCGGTCCAAAAGAAGTCCAGCTGCCTCACCAGATAAAAGTAGTGGTGGAAACATCCAAGACAACAAAGAAGTTGGTCATAAGAGGGGTTGATACCAGATGGCCCGCAAGCGAAGATCACAGCTACCTACAAACCGAAAACACAGATGTCAAAATCACACAGGTCGAAAGGCTAAAAACTTGGGACAAGAAAGATACAAATCTGATTGTAGTAATGATTGAAGGATCGACAAGACCTGAGAGACTGACGCTCCAAACTACTTCAAAAAGGACAGAAGCATATATCCCTCCGGTCATGCAATGCTCTAACTGCCAGCAGTTTTCCCACACAAAGAAAACGTGCAGAAGAGATACAGTTTGCCGGTATTGTGCGGGGAGCCACCCATATCGCAACTGTCCCAAGGCGATGGAGGATCACAATTACAAGGCCATAAATGCAAACCGCACCTGTGCAAACTGCCACGGAAACCACGGGGCAAGGTACAGAGGCTGCCCTGTGTTTCAGGAAACAAAGAGCATCTTGAAGGAAGCTTTGTCCAAAAACATCCCTTTCAAAGAGGCAAAACACAGAGTGGCTGCGGATGTTGCAGACAAAAAGCGCACGATAGATAGAAGATAGCTACATCAGCTGACAGCGGAAGTTAAAGAAATTAAACTGAAACTTCAGGTCGAGAACAGAAGCAGGCAGACTCCCGAAGATCAAACTGACAGTGGAGAAGATGTGATAGATCTGCAGAGCATTAGGCATATGATGGACGACATGAAAAGAACCCAGCAACAAATAGAAACAGATGTCAAGAAGAAGCTGACAGAGCTGAAAGAAGAAAACGCAGAAATACTCAAAAGAATAGAGGCAAAAAGAATAGCCATTGAGGAAATTACATCTAACACACGAGACACTAAAACGAACGATAAATCAGAAGAAGAAGTCATCGAGGAAACGCTAGAAAAGCTACTCCCATCAATAATAGAAAAAGCGCTATTTCAGATACAGGAGAAAAGGAAGACAAGAAACAGAAACGAGGAGAGTAAAAAGACACAAAACCACACAAGCCAGACAGTGAGGCAGGATATGAAATACACTATGGAACACGCCACGGCATCACGAACATACACACAACGAAGAGGAATCCAGACAGTCAACTAATGGTCCTGTTTAGGACCAGTCCTTTTCAGGACTAACAACCGGCTAGCATCGAAGAACCTAACGCACAATATATCCCAATTATAACCGCTTTGGTTGAACAGGGTATAACAGCAATCTAGGCGACGAACGAACGAACGAAGATATATACTGTAGTGTATTATATTGCTTAAACTAGCTCGGACGTTGGCGTATCGCCTTTTGGCTAAGATCAAAGTATGCCTTAAGTATTTATATATACATTTTTTTCTTAAATAAAAATCATGTGTGTGTGGAGAAAAAAACAAATATCCCAAGCGGACCAAAACCAACCCTTTTAGTCCTCTTTCTGCCCGCGTCTAGTGGGCAACTCTCGTAGGGCAACTCAGTTTTGGTGTGCCCAGCCACTACATCTGTAGTTGAAACTGAGAACAATGCAGGCTAACAGACCGTCCTTTCTCTGTCGCACGGGGATTTCAATAGCTCGTTCTTACCCCAGTTTCGCCATTCGTATCTCCAAACGTCTTTGTTTCTAACAACACACTGTTTTTCCCCTTCAGAAAGCAACCACAGGCCTCGGTTATCGCCGTCGTTTTTGGGTGTGGGCGTGCGTGGTTTTCATTTGCGAAGTTAAAATCAAATTTATATTGTTTATGAAAGTACACAATCAAATTTACATGAAAGCAAACAAATGTCCAATTTCTGTAGTTTTTTTTAAAATTGTTCAACAATGTACACAATCTATTTTACACGAATGTAAACAAATGTTCAACTTTGGTATTTTTTTACTTTTCCACCTAGTACTTCTTTGTGTTTATTGATTCTGACAACTTGAGAAAGCACGTGAGTGGAAGAGTATTATGAATAAAGAATAGTTCGATGTATTCTTCTTCTTCTTCTTTGATCTTTAGCCGACGACCGTCAAAGCAGTCAGTGGCCATCACGCCTAGTGGCGTCTTGTAGGGCAACAACAAATTGATTCCACTTTGCTCGGTCGGCGGCCATTAGTATGCATACAATTATGTACATACATGATTTATAACGTTCACCTGCGTTTTTGATATGTGTGTGTGTTACTGTCTTCCCGCTGAAATAGGTTGAGTTTGAGACAAAAATGTTTTCATTTAAAACCGTGAAAGGGATATTATTATATACAAAAATCGAAACGATATCTCAAACGCATATGCGCTATGATGTATGAAAGGGAAACCTCAACCTTCCCTGTTTTAAAGAAAGGTGCTGAGAAAAAACGGGATTAACATGGTTCCCATTACATTTGTGAAGTTTTTTTTTTAAAATAAACTTTTGCCTCGTTTTGGCGAGGCGCGTTCCGTTCAACCTAGCCGGTTATATTAGGGCGCATGTCCATATATAAAAGACCTTTAGATCTGGGGAATTAGTTATTTGTGAAGTAACATCTAAGTTACATGAATGTTAACAAGTGTTTTTGTTTTTTTCCCCTTGTACTTGATTATTTAATTATATACGCATATGCTTTATGATCTGCTCTGATGCTGCAATAAAGACACAGAAAAAAGGGGGAAAAAAATGTATTTAAGAATATTTCCAGCCTCTAGAAGTCCTGTCAGAAATTCATGTTCTCTTCTGTACATGACTTGGGACATGTTTTTATATTATATTTTACGACATTAAGGAACCTGAATACAAAACAGGAAAAAAAACAAAAAAAAAACACCCAGTAAGGCATGATCAACTGTAAACCAATGTTAATCCTTTCCATCCTTAAAATTTAGTCTCACTTTAGTTATTCCATTTTTACTCAATTACTTTATTTAAAATGTTTTACCCTTGATATTTGTGCAATGAAAGTGTGAGTACTCAAGAGTGTTTACATGCAATTTAATATGTACTTTCTATGTATTCCATTATGTAACAAGTACACATATTTGTAACACTGAAAAGAAAAGCAAATACAAGTTTTAAAAAATAAAATAAGGGCCGAGATTAAACAAATTTTACACAATAAATTCAACAGACCTCACTTTACGCCCCGAAAGATGCATTTAAATAAAATTTTTAAAAAAAATTAAAAAAAACAAAAGCTGGCGATTCCTTTTTAGGGCTTTATGCTAGCAAATAGATAATGTTGGTCCTTTTCAGGACTTAGTATCTATGAACGCTGATCGGGTTAGCAGTCAACAGAGTTCACTTTTTAAAAAATGTCTGATATAGGTTGAAAGGTACGCGCCTCGCCAGAAGAAGGCTTCTTCTTCTTCTGCGTTCGGTTTGTAGTCATGCTAAATCTGCAGGCCTGTCGCCAGGACGAAGTCCACAGTCTTTTCCAGGTCGGCGCGGCAGCCCCATAGCTTCTGCTGGAGCTCATCACCTTTTGGCCAGGTCGCACGTCGCAATTTATCATGGGTTGGACAGTTCTGGAGAATGTGTTCTGGAGTCTGGATATCAGTTCCACATGGGCATTCATTCGTGTGGGATAACTTGAGGCGATAGAGATGTCCAAGTAATCTGCAGTGACCAGTTCTCAGGCGGAAAATTGTCGTCTGTTGGTGTCTGTTTAGATGGTGGATTGGGTCATCTCTGCTGTATATATCCCCCTCCTCCTTCCACTGATTTTTGAACTTGTTGTGGATGATGGTTTTTGCTTCCCGATAGGGCAATGGGTGGCTGTATTGTTCCATTTTACTGCCACTTCTTGATAGAGCATCTGCTTTCTCATTACCAGCGATTCCACAATGGGCAGGTAACCACTGAAGGGCAATGGTTGATGACCTTTGGATGATGTTAAGCTCAGATCTGATCTCATTCATCATGTTATCATTTCTGGTGTTTTGTATTGATTCAAGTAATGATCTGCAGTCAGTGAAGATTACTATCTTAGCTTGTGGCTGCTGTTCAGGTCTGGTGAGGATCTTCAGGGCTTGCAGTAGTGCCATAGCTTCTGCCCTAAAATTGGAGGAGATCTTTCCAGTTGGGAAGGCCTTTCGGATGATCTTTCCATTTAGGAATCTTATAAAAATGCCTCCTCCACCGTTCTTTACTGCCCCCTCAGGAGATCCATCTGTGTATACATGTGTCCACTCCTTCGGGTTGTACTTTTCTTCAATAATTTCTTGAGCCAAAGTTTTTAGTTGTTGAGGGGTCAGGTGGCCTTTCTTTTTTATTTCAGGGACTTCAGTGATGATAGATATATTTCCATGGCAGTCGTCTGGCTCCTTGTAATCAATTAACATTTCAATCTCAGTAGATCGATTTGGGAGGAGGTCTTCATGGCATCGATGCAGATGTTTGGAGATGTTTAGGAAGCTGCTTCTTTTCAGCCTGTTCTTTGTCACATTATGGAGTTTGGCATGCATTGGATGACTTGGCATTCGTAGAAGCTTCTCACTGTGAGTGAATACCTTTTCCTCACGTCTGTCATCAAGAGAGCGGATATTGGTGTATCGCTCCATTGCCTGGATTGGAGAAGTCTTCATCCCTCCAGTGATTAGTCTAAGGCCTGAATTTTGCACTTTCCCTAGACATTCTGTGTTTGTTTTAGATGCTGTGGCCCAGGCTGACATGCCATATTCAAGTACAGGTCTGACTGTGCCTGTATAGACTTTTTTAAGTATGTTGGTATTTGCCCCCCAACTTGTGCCAGCCAGTTTATTCATAATAGAGAGCTTTCGTATTGCTCTCTGTTCTACTGCTTTTATGTGCGGCTTCCAGGTGAGTCTCTTATCCAACTTGACTCCTAGGTATGTTGGGTTTTCGTCGATTGGAAGTTCACTTCCATTTAGCTGCAGTTTGATCGTTTCTCGGCGATTTGACAGAGAGAAGCAGGTTGCTACTGTCTTGGAGAGGTTTATCCGTACTCCCCAATCTGATGCCCATTTACCGATGGTATTTAGCGCAGCTTGCATCCTGAACTTCACAGTAGGCAAATGTTCAGCAGTAGACCAGGCAGCAAAATCGTCAGCATGAAGAGCCCTGGAGATATGCCCGGACAGTTTCTCTGCAATATCATTTATATATATGATAAAAAGTGTGGGGGAGATAACTCCTCCTTGTGGCACACCCTGTTGTAGAGTGACGCGATGGCTCAGTTTCCCGTCAAGTTTTATTCTTGCTGTGCGGTATCGAAGAAAGTCCCGTATCCAGTTGAACATTCTCCCTTCAATTTTGCTGTTGAGCATCTTAAGGAGGAGTCCTTCTTTCCATACCTTATCAAAGGCTTTTGTCAAGTCTACAAAAACCGCCAGTGCTTTCTTTTTCTCATGAAAGGCATTTTCTACTTCCTGGGCTAGATATACTAGTTGGTCTTCGGTGCTGCGATTTTTCCTAAATGCTGACTGTGTGTTATCAAGCAGATGGTTTTTTTCCAGATGTTTTAGTAATCTTGAGTTCACCATTCTTTCCATTACCTTACCCAGACAGCTCAGTAGGCTAACTGGTCGGTAGCTGGACTTGCTTGTTTTCTCCTTTTTTTTCTTTCTGATGGGAACAATGATTGCTTCTCGCCATTGATCTGGAAATTTTCCAGTACTCCATGACTGATTGAAGATTAGGAGGAGCTTGTGCCTGGCTACAGGTCCAAGGTTCTTGATCATATCATTTGTGATGCCATCTTTTCCTGGAGCTTTTCTGTTCTTTAGTTTTGTTATGGCAGCACTGAGTTCTCTCATAGTAAGGGGTGACTTCATGCAGATATCTGGGTTTTGGTGCTTCAGTTTTTTTTTTTACTTCCTTACATACTTCTTGGATCCGTGCATGTGAAAGTGATGTGGTGCTTTCTTCCTTGTAGAAATCTGCCAGGATGTTTGCTGCCATCTTTCCTGTGTGGTATTTTTCATTTTCCTTGATGACAGTCTTGCAGTAGCTGGTTGTTGTTTCTTCAGTTAGCACTCTTGTCAGATTCCATAGCTTGCTCGAGTCCTTTTCCATGTTGAGACTGCTGGTCTTCTGGTGCCAGCTCCTTTGGATTTCAGCTTTCTTTTGTTCATTGAAAGCTTGTTTTATGCTGTTGTGCCTCTGTGTGTTCTCTAATGTGGGATTTTGCTCCATAGTTTCCCGTGCTTTATTTAATTCACTATGGAGTTTTCCCAGGTTGTCACTCCAGTATGGTTTGTAGTCTCGTCGTTTACCTCGTGGAATTGACTTCTTTGCTGCTTGGATGATTGCCTCACTGATTATGGAGATGTTTTTATTGATGTTATTTGAGTGGGCAATGTTCTGACAGAAATTGTCGGCTTGTTCTTTTAAAATCCCCAGTTTGCTTTTTTGAAATTCCAGCTAGGAGACATATTGATTTCTCCTGCACTTCTTATCTCAGATATCTGTAATGTGACTGGTACATGGTCACTTCCCCCAAGTTGAGTATTTACTGTTCTGGTGGTGAGTCGATGTATGTCATCTGTAGCCATAGCAAGATCTGGTGTGCTCGTTGTTTTCCATACTCTGGAATAGAAGGTGGGCTTATCCTCTGGTTGGTTTATTAGAATTAGTTTATTCTCTACCATCCAATCTTCCACCTCTTCTCCTCTTGGATCTGTGGCGTCATAGTCCCAGCTGGGTGAGTGGCTATTGAAGTCACCCATAATGAGGTGTCTCGATGCTGCAAGCTTCAATTTGTGTAGCTCCAGAGTTGTGGTTGGAGGGCTGTAGCAGTTTGTGATCATTAAGTCTCCACTAGGCAGCAGTAGTTGGACTGTTATGTATTCAAGTTCGTCCTCATCAGATCTGTGTGTCTCTACTGCTGGGATTGAGGTTTTAATCAGTGTGAGGATTCCTCCCTTAGTTCTTTTTGCCCTGTCTTGGCGGAAGGATTGGTATCCACGTACAAAGAATCGTTGGGTATCTTTTAGGTGAGTTTCTTGGATGCAGATTATATCAATGTTATTTTCCCTGAGGAATTCTTGTAACTCCGGTTTCTTGTTCCTCACTCCTTCTGCATTCCATTGAGCTACTGTAAGATAGTGGGTTGGTTGGTCAGTTGCTCTACTTTGCCTTCCCCCGACCATTTGGTTGGCAAAGGCACCGGTTGCTTGGGTGGGCCCTTTCGAGGCTAGGGGCCCGGCTCCGCTCCTCCCCGGTTGTAGCTGATAGGAGCGACGCCATGACGTAAGTCGAGATTGTCGCATGACTCCATACCGCAAAAGCGTGTGTGTCCTAATTTTTCCCGGTGTCTGCGCCGTAGCTAACACACTCCGTCTTCGGCAGGCCGGGTTGTGTTTGTTGTTCAGGGTTGTCTCCCATAGCCTTTCCATCTCCCGGTGGTAGCTGCAAGGCAGCAGATTGGTTTGTTTACCGAGGTTTACCTTCCCCGTGGCTAGAGCTTATAGCGGCTCTTACTCGCTTGATGCACCCGTCATAGGACATATGGGGGATTTCAGTGGGGGTATCAGTGCCACCTGTTACCCCTCCCCGTCCTGCTGGGAGGACATCGCTGTTTGGTCCGCGACTGCTTATTCGTCCAGCAATGCTGACTTAATTCGCAGCTGACACACCATATCTGGAGGTCGTTCCACTATCCGCCACCCGTGAACGCGCCTGGTTGGGGTCGGTCGCCCCTTTGCCAGGCCAGAAGAAGGCAAAAACCGAACTCAAAAAAATATATATATATATATATATATATATATATATATATATATATATATATATATATATATATATATATATATATATATATATATATATATATATATATATATATATATATATATAATATATATATATATATATATATATATATATATATATATATATATATATATATATATATATATATATATATATATATATAGTGTAATTGTCCAAATAGTGCAATAATAAAAATTCATTGTTGGATCTCCGGTTCACATCTATCTCAGCCTGATCCAAGCATAACTTTCGAGGAGGCAAAGAGTTTTATCAGAATCAGATACAGAAACAAATGGAATGTAGAACATCCAGGACACACACAAAATGATGATGCATACTACCAGCTCAACAGAAGAGAACAAGTGGTAATCTTCAGACTCCGCACTGACCACAACAGATTGAGATACCATCTATTCAACAAGCTAAAGATAGGAACTACCGATCAGTGTAACTGTGGCACTGATAAAATGACTGCTGAACATCTGCTCCAAAGTTGCCACTTATATGCTGTACAGAGAAAGCGCATATGGCCGACGCCAGCTCCTTTCATGGAAAAGCTTTACGGGGATTCAAATAGTCTCAAACTGACTTCTGCTTTCTTTGAGAACATTCAAGTGGACGTCTGAGAGTGTACGTAGAAGAAGAACGATCTCCGGTCACATAAACAATAATGTGATAGTGAGAGTAATAATAATAATAATAAATTCTTTAAGCACCAAACACGGCGCATAAGGCAGAAACCATTGCTCTCCAGGTTGTTCGTTGTGACGCCACTCCTCTTAACTCTTGCACATTATTTAGGCACAACGTTCTTCCTTCTCTTGTTATTGTTCTTCTAAGTGTTTCTTTCGGTCTTCCTTTTTTCCTCTTACCCTCAGGAACCCAAGTGAGCGCCTGTAGTGGTATTCAGAGTATCTAGTGGTGTAGATATTTTCCAAAAACCGACCTCGAAACCCTCGAATCGGTCGGTTGGATAGGAGGGTTGATCAGAGATTTAACAAGTCACTATCGTAAAACAAGCGATTGTTTTCGAAACAGAACCAGGCTCGACAGTGAACATGATAGTGAGAGTGCTGAAAGACAAATTGAGTCAAATTTCATATTATGCATGCCACTCATATCTGTATACATTTTTTCCATCACAAGTCTGAAGTGTTAAAAAAAATCAACTTAATTCTCGTAAGAGATATCTTCTGAAACATTCCCTGCTTCCACACGAATCCTCCGCCCATGCGCACATCAAACAGCTAAGATGCGGGACATTGTTTGAAATTATCCATCTGGGTACTTCCAGCGCTTCAACCACTGTGCGCAGTTCTTAACAACAGCACCATCATCATCATCACCGTCGTCTTCATCATCGACGTCATTATCATCATCAGCATCATCGTCATGATCATTATTATCATCAATTTTCTTTGCGCTCTTTTCAGAGCATGGAGCAACCACAACAGCTGACTCCGCAAGAACCCTGCATCAAGCAATCATATGCTGTTGTAGAGGTCGTTTCTGTGGCAATTTCTTTTGCATAATGAAATAGCCAGCCCAATGCACAACCCTCATTAGTCGCCTTGTACGACATGCCTGAGTGTGCTGTAGTTCTATTCTTTCTTTGTTTCTTTAGATACCCCCGGGAACCCCACAGGGGCGTACCGACTCTAGTGATAACTAAAAGACCGGTAATAGGTACACATAATAAGAACTAATAAATTGTAAAACGAGGTATATATTAACCAAAAAATACATGGAACAGTTTATGTGTTCTACATATTTCACAGCCATGCATTAGCACTGATTAGACATTTGAGTTGAAAATTCTGATTCTGTGCTGGACTTGATTTCCTTTCTTCTTCTTTCACCTTTCAATCCCCAAGGAACATAATAATAATAGCCCCTTCAATCATAACTGACTATGGAAATGCGTCCGAGGTGACAGCCCTCAGCTGTTTATTTTCCTCGACGTTTTCTCCTTTCTTCTGCGTGTTGTGTGAGCTTCTTTTCGCCCAATCTGAGGTTCCGCCGTAAGTAGTATCGCCACTTGGTGCGATCGGCAGGCCTTTAATAAACCTATGCCAAGTCTTCCTGCCCCGTGAAATTAGGTCAAGGTCTTTACAGTATGATCTTCATCCCCTTCATGATGTCTGACTCCAGCTCTCATTGCCATGTGTTCTGTGGTCTTCATCTTCCTATCTTACCCTGGCGATCACAGGACAGGGACTGTCTGATCACGCTATCAACAAGTTTTCTTAGTGTGTTTACCTACCTATCTCCAGCGTATTTTTATTTCTTGTTCCACTGGCACTTGTCTAGTTCTTGTAATCTCTTGTTCCACTGGCACTTGTCTAGTTCTTGTCATCTCTTGTTCCACTGGCACTTGTCTAGTTCTTGTCATCTCTTGTTCCACTGGCACTTGTCTAGTTCTTGTCATCTCTTGTTCCACTGACACTTGTCTAGTTCTTGTCATCTCTTGTTCCACTGGCAATTGTCTAGTTCTTGTCATCTCTTGTTCCACTGGCACTTGTCTAGTTCTTGTCATCTCTTGTTCCACTGGCACTTGTCTAGTTCTTGTCATCTCTTGTTCCACTGAAACTTGTCTAGTTCTTGTCATCTCTTGTTCCACTGGCACTTGTCTAAATCTTGTCATCTCTTGTTCCACTGACACTTGTCTAGTTCTTGTCATCTCTTGTTCCACTTTCACTTGTCTAGTTCTTGTCATCTCTTGTTCCACTGGCACTTGTCTGGTTCTTGTCATCTCTTGTTCCACTGGCACTTGTCTAGTTCTTGTCATCTCTTGTTCCACTGGCGCTTGTCTAGTTCTTGTCATCTCTTGTTCCACTGACACTTGTCTAGTTCTTGTCTTCTCTTGTTCCACTGGCACTTGTCTAGTTCTTGTCATCTCTTGTTCCACTGGCGCTTGTCTAGTTCTTGTCATCTCTTGTTCCACTGACACTTGTCTAGTTCGTGTCATCTAGTGTTCCACTGGCACTTGTCTAGTTCTTGTCATCTCTTGTTCCACTGGCGCTTGTCTAGTTCTTGTCATCTATTGTTCCACTGACAATTGTCTAGTTCTTGTCATCTCTTGTTCCCCTGGCACTTGTCTAGTTCTTGTCATCTCTTGTTCCACTGACACTTGTCTAGTTCTTGTCATCTCTTGTTCCACTGGCGCTTGTCTAGTTCTTGTTGTGACAGCGCCATCTTGAGGTCTGTCGTTCTCGGCGCTGGCCCCATCTGGGCAGTCATGTTGTCTATGTGGTTTAGTGCCTTTTGATCACGTTATCTTCAAGCAGATTTATTACAAGGCCATAATAAGCCTACGAATTAGCTGTGTTTTTGCTCTAGTTGTGTAAATCTGTGTTTTCATGCATTCTGGAGCAATAATCGCGTGTTATCTGTGTGGCGCAGATTAATGCGCGTAAGCGCGCAGTAAATTGAGTGGTTAGGCCAGGGCTTATAAAAAGGGGTAGCAAGCGGCGAAACCGGTCTATGTTTGAAAGAGCCGCCCAGTGAGAACAGACTAAGAAGACACACAAGAGCCAAGCTGTAAATGCCTTGAGCACGTGAGTTAATTTAAATTAGCATTAGTTTTCTAGGATTCTGAAATTATATCGATGTGGCTATTTTAATGTTTAATGGGATAAATAGATAGATAGATAGATGTGAAAGTTTAAGAGCGATTATTTCATTCTTCAGAAAGGCAGACATAGTGTGAGGCTATTAAGATTAGCGATCGCAAGATAGCAACCTCGTGGTGATAAAAGGCGGCGATAGCGAGTCTGAGCAAACACGCTCCGCGTGTTAAACCTATAATATGTTATGCCGAGCGACACGCGGTGTATTTAGTTCCAGTTTTTGGTTAAAGCCAAGAATATTATTCTCTAATGTAAGAGTAATTTTATTTTATCCTTTAATGTAAAAGTAATTAAGTGTATTTCACGATTATTGATTATTCTACTGTTTATCTTTAGTGGTTACTTAGAAGGGAGAATAGTCATTTAGATTTCTGGTGCGTAAGGCAAGTTGAGACAGGTGTTTCTCTGTTTGCTCCTGGTGGAGCATGGAAACACCAATCGTCACTTACGACATGTTCAGAGTGCGGGAACGAGTATTGATGTGGGTCGGTTGAGAGGTAGTAGTTAATTCTCATTATTGAGATTATTTGTTGTACATGTATTGAAGAATTTTATTTTATGTCCAGTTGATTATTATAGTTATGTGAACATGGTTTGTGAGAGCACGTGGGCGTACTTGGAGATGTATATTTCTCTTCTCCGCTCCTGAGGGAGCATGGGGCCACCGGTGTGGTTTGCCTCAGCATGAAGCATTCAGATGCTCTTGCAGTAGTGGTTTCGGTAGCAACCTATGTTACCCGGTGCGATTGCCAGCCTCATGCACAACACCATACTAGTCGCATTGGACGACACGCATGAGTGTGTGAGATAGTTGATGATATCAGGTGGGCGCATGTTTTCTTTATGGTAAGTGTTATTATCCATGCTATTAATGTTCACTTAGACATTGTTTTATTTATTATTTTTCAGACAGTCTATGAACACTGACTGGGTGTTCGTTTCATTGTTTGTTGGATTGGTTGTTTGGTGTTCGGTTCTGTTCGGTAGAATTAAATGTTGATCTGCATAAGGCTTTGGGTTGCTTGAATTGTTAAGTCTGCTGCTGAGAGGGTTGCAAGCAACCAATAATTGCAACCCCTGTCAAACGATCCTTTATAAATTTTCTTGGTGCACGGGTCTGGGGTGTGAGGTACCACCTAGCGCCTGTCACATTGTCATCTCTTGTTCCACTGACACTTGTCTAGTTCTTGTCATCTCTTGTTCCACTGGCACTTGTCTAGTTCTTGTCATCTCTTGTTCCACTGACACTTGTCTAGTTCTTGTCATCTCTTGTTCCACTGGCGCTTGTCTAGTTCTTGTCATCTCTTGTTCCACTGGCACTTGTCTAGTTCTTGTCATCTCTTGTTCCACTGGCACTTGTCTAGTTCTTGTCATCTCTTGTTCCACTGACACTTGTCTAGTTCTTGTCATCTCATGTTCCACTGGCACTTGTCTAGTTCTTGTCATCAGTTCCACATCAGTGATCTTGTTATACCACTTCAATCCTTATATTCTACGCAAGCATCTATTTATGAAAATATGTGGGAGCCGCACTGGTGATCGGGTGATCCAGGTTCGCGCCCTGGCGAAGACATTTGAGAGAGTCTTCGACCGGGACTTGGACTGGATTAATTTGAGTCTTGGCGAAGGCATTCGAAGGAGTGCCTTCGACCACGGGACTGGAATAACCGGAGCGACTCCTGAACACAAACCCTCTGTGCTGAAATTTGTTTAATGTCATTAGGCCGAAGGGCTGAAAGCCCAAGTGCCGTTGGTTTAGAAAAAAAAATGAAAGTACGAGGGAATGTCAAAAAGTAATGCCTCCTATTTTTTATGTATGTAAAGACTGCATCGGTGTGCAATTTGTAAATTTAGCAGGATTCCTCAAACACTCTTCTGCACTGTATAGCATTACCAACCTGTTTCAGTTACAGGTGGCACCACTGTAACAGTTTAAAAATGGCTGCCAAAGACGTTCGGTTAAAACAACGTTATGTCATAGAATTCCTCAATGCTGAAGGTGAGACCCCAATTCGCATCCACGAACGTTTGTAGAATGTTTATGGAGATTCAACAGTGGATGTTAGCACTGTCCGATGTTGGGTACATCGTTGTGACGAAGCTGAAGTAGGTCAATCCTCAATGGCTGACGCAAAGCGGACTGGCCGTCCATCTACCGCAGTGACTTCACACACCATCCATCGAGTTGATGGCATCATTCGTGGTGACCGTCGGGTAACACTGGATGAACTTTCTTCCATGTTGTCCATTAGTAAAGGCAGTGTCCAGAACATCATTAAAGACCTGGGTTATTCAAAAGTTTGTGCATGGTGGGTACCCAGAATGTTGACAGACAGACATAAAGAAACAAGGAAAACCATAGCCATCAACCTCCTGCACCGTTACGAAACTGAAGGAGAAGAGTTTTTATCGAATATTGTGACAGGTGATGAGACTTGGGTTCATTTTTTTTAACCAGAATCCAAGAGGCAGTCAATGGAATGGCATCACACAACATCGCCGACAAGAAAGAAGTTCAAAAGTTCACCATCTGTAGGGAAAGTTATGGCCTGCATGTTTTGGGACACACACCACACACCGCTAAACGCACCATTGATGCGATTGCAGAATTTGGTTGGACATTATTACCACATCTCCATTACAGTCCCGATCTTGCACCTTCTGACTTCCATCTGTTTGGACCACTGAAAGAAGATCTTCGCGGACATCACTTTGAGGACACCGAGACCCTTAAACGCGCCGTACGCCAGTGGTTTAGGAAAAAGGACACACATTTTTACCGTGCGGAGATACATGCCCTTGTGAGAAGATGGACAAAAACTGTAACAAATAACGCAGACTACATTGAGAAATAAATTTTTGAAGTTCAGACTTGGGGCTACATTTCAATGTGAATTTTATCTGTTTTCTTGCCTATTGAATGAAATTAAAAATTACGAGGCATTACTTTTTGACCGTCCCTCGTATATAGTTTATTTTCTATGTTGTTTTTATTGATCGTGTTTCAGAGCCACACAATAGGCCTTGACTTTACAATTTAGTTGAAAATTCTGATTTTTGTGTTGTACCTGGTTTCTTTTCATCACCATATATTCTCCAATCCAGTGAAAGCTCCCCAAGCCTTTTGTTTTCTTGTTTTTATATCATTGTATGTCCTTATTGCTACCAAGGTATGTGTATGATTCTACATCTTTTAGTGGTGTTTCTTTCAGCACAACCTTGTTATTGTTTCTTCCATTTATTCTCATTATGTTTGTTTTCTCCCTGTGTATTTTCGAACCCACTTACTGTGATCTTTCATCAAGTATTTTAATTTTCTCTTTCATCTAATTATGTTTATGGGACAGAAGTGCCATGTCATCCGCAAAATCTAGATTAATTTACTTTGATTTCCTGATATTTCCCAATGCAATTAAAAACTGCCCTTGCCTTTAATAAAAACAAAAACCAAACAAAAACAGACTTTCTTGAATGGGTGCTTGAGTAGAAAGAATGCGTCACATGATGATGATGATGATATATATATATATATATATATATATATATATATATATATATATATATATATATATATATATATATATATATATATATATATATATATATATATATATATATATATATATATATATATATATATATATATATATATATATATATATATATATATATATATATATATATATATATATATATATATATATATATACTGGACAAAAGTTAAGGGCAACCAAGAACAACTCCACTTTGGACCAAATAAATGCAACCAGGTGGAAACAATTTATTACAAAATAAAGTTGATTCATCTGTAGAAAAGATCAGTCAAGTTTTTTTAAATAATGTGTGACTTACTAACAAAAAAAAATTCAACTTACTTTTTCACCTTTTGAACTAGTGGGGCGTGTTGCAAAAACCACGAGTTTTTGCAGCAACAATGGCAATTATCAAGTGCGGGTTAAAGTGACCTAGTTTTTGGACATTTAAAAAAAATTAACCTAGTGCACACAGAAATGTATACACATTTCTCTGACTCAGTTTTAATGACATTTTCACTTGTCTTTACAGTTTGCCAATCAATTATATAAACCTTGTCTAAATTTAATGGCGGCCCTTAACTTTTGTCCATAGTATATATATATATATATATATATATATATATATATATATATATATATATATATATATATATATATATATATATATATATATATATATATATATATATATATATATATATATATATATATATATATATATATATATATATATGTATGTATATATATATATATATATATATATATATATACATATATATACATATATATACATACATATATATATATATATATATATATATATATATATATATATATATATATATATATATATATATATATATATATATATATATATATATATATATATATATATATATATATATATATATATATATATATATATATATATATATATATATATATATATATATATATATATATATATATATATATATATATACGAGGGGTGTTCAGAAAGTAATGCACCACATCGTTTTTCTCAGCTAATAATGAAGATAGAAGCATGAAATTTTGCACACTTCAAATATGGCATGTGCCAATTGTGTGCACCGAATTGCACCGCAACTGGTCAAATAATGCGGCTGCCCTAAACCGTTGAATTTGAGCGTGTTAGCAACTTGCGTTATAAGCAGCGAATTGTGATAGAATTTCTCGTTGCAGAGAAGGAAACTGTTATGAACATTCACAAGCGTCTATGTGATGTGTATGGAAATTATGCAGTCGACAGGAGTACAGTCAGTCGCTGGATTCAGAAAATCAAAGAATCAGGAAGGGGAGATACGGAGCTGCTTGATCGGCCGCGCCGTGGACGTCCTGCCACAGCCACCAACGCAGAAATGTTGAAATGCGCTGCGGGCATTATTCTTACTTATAGGCGAATCACTACTCCACAATTGGCCTTACAGCTGTCAGTCAGCATTGGTAGTGCAAATGCAGTTATAAAAACTCTCGGATTTTCTAAGGTTTGCGCAAGATGGGTTCCTCGAAGTCTCACAAATGACCACCGATTGCAAAGGAAAGCAATTTCTTCTGAATCGTTGGAGCGTTTCAATGCTGATGGAGAGAACTTTTTGGCTAAGATCGTTACAGGAGACGAAACCTGGGCACATCATTTTGAACCTGAGACAAAAAGACAGTCAATGGAGTGGCATCATCCGCAATCACCACGAAGAAAGAAATTCAAGACAATTCCTTCAGCTGGAAAGGTCATGATCACTGTCTTTTGGGACATTGAAGGTGTGATTCTTGTGGACGTTATGCCAAGAGGAGAGACAATCAATTCGCAAGCTTACATTAAGACATTGAAAAAACTCAATCAACGTTTTCGCAGAGTTTGGCCGCACAAGAATCCAGCAGACCTGCTTCTCCTTCACGACAATGCGCGACCTCACACAATTCTTGCATCACGGGAAGCAATCACCAAATTGGGTTGGACTGTACTACCCCATCCACCCTATAGTCCCGATTTGGCACCCTGTGATTTTCATCTATTTGGTCCTATTAAAGATGCACTCCGTGGGACAAGGTTTGAAGATGATGAAGGAGTGATTCATGCAGCGAAGAAATGGCTACATGATCAAGACAAAATCTGGTACGGGCTAGGAATACATACACTTGTTTCGCGCTGGCATAAAGCCGTACAAGTTGATGGGGATTATGTTGAATGATACCGATGTTTACATGACATATCCATGTATATTGTGTATAAATTTCATGCTTTTTGAATAAACAGCTCCTGAGAAAAACGATGTGGTACATTACTTTCTGAACGCCCCTCGTATATATATATATATATATATATATATATATATATATATATATATATATATATATATATATATATATATATATCATCATCATCATTATGTGACGTATTCTTTCCAGAACGTTGTCTCAATTACAGCTGCTCTGAACGCATCACGATTCTGGGCAAGTCGATCTGCATCAGCCAAAAATAAAGTTCAGACTCTATGTGATGTCCTGGGTCCACCGTCGTCAAGGTCGACCCCTGCCCCTTTTGCCAGGGACCATGCCTTCTATCATTAATTTTTCCAGACTATTATTTCTTTTTATATACATACATTGTACTGATTCTAACGATGGCGCTGCATTTTCAGGTACGTAATGGACGGAAGGAAATGTCAAAGCTGCAACTGTAAATTGCCACCGCAGCCACTTCCACCAGCGCCTCCGCCTCATGGAGGATGTCAAATGTGGATGCGCTGTCCCCAGGGTGGCGTGTGTCCAAATAGCTGCAACTGCCAACCCTACTGTGGCAGCGTAGGACCTATTGTCAGGCGCACGGTTGAGTTCGAGGAACCGAATGAGGTGTAAGTTAACGGATGTACCGATTTCTTGACTTAGTGCGCTTAAAAGATAAGCTAATGAGTGGGCTGTTAGCACATTCTCTGTGAAACATGACCCCCATTTTAACCTTTAGGGCAGGGTGTTTTACCCTAGGGTCAACTGACTACTGGGGATGGGGTGCGTGAATGGATTCTAAGGGTTCCGGTGTACATAACCTAAACTTTAAACTGCAAAGTGTTTTATTATGATTTTGTGCACATTTTTTTTTTTCCAAGAAGGGGTTCATAGCCTTTGTCGGACATTCAAACAGACTCATTGCCTTCATTTGACATTTAAAGGGATTCATAGCCTTCATCGGACATTCAAAGAGATTCTTAGCCTTCATCGGGCATTCAAACAGACTCATAGCTTTCACTGGACATTCAAACAGACTCATAGCCTTCACTGGACATTCAAACAGATTCATAGCCTTCATCGGACATTCAAAGGGATTTATAGCCTTCATCGAACATCCAAAGGAATTCATAGCCTTCATCGAACATTCAAAAGGATTCATAGGCTTCTTCGAACATTCAAAGAGATTCATAGCCTTCATTGGATATTCAAAGGGATTCATAACCTTTATCTGACATTCAAAGGGATTCATAACCTTCATCGGATATTCATAGGGATTCATAACCTTCATCGGACATTCAAAGGGATTCATAACCTTCATTGGACATTCAAAGGGTTTCATCGGACAATAAAAGTTGTCGATGGCACAAAAATTAAGAAACCCTGCCTTAAGGCACTTAGTCATTAGAGTTAATATTCAAAGACAATTATCTATTAAAACCTCGAACAAAAACAAATTGTGAATAGCGTTACTTTTACTTTATTTTACATGTACAAAGAGGGGAATCTACTGTCCTGGTCATGTAGGGGTACCTGGCGATGAAAGAGCTGATAGACTAGCTTCAAGAACACCTATAGTAGGTGCATTAGATATGGACAAGGGAGAGATGCTGACGACAATTAATGATCGCCTATTAGAGAATGACACTGAAATCGATGAATCATCAAGGCTAAAATTAATGGAGTTTTGGCATTAGGTGTAAGACCAGAGGGATGGACGTATGAGAGGATGCACCTGCCGTGTATACAACCAGCGCGCAACAGGAACAATGAACATTCATACCCTTCCAGGTTTGCTGAGGGAGAATGAGCACCTATGGGTTTGCCTGGAGTGCATTGAAGTCGATTCTGAACAATAATAACAATAACAACCATAAAAATGAGAAAGATGTCGTTCGTGAATTCTCTCAAAAGAAATAATATATCAAACTCTCTCTCTCTTTTTTTTTTAAACAAAAAACTAAGTTTCTGGTTTTTGATGCATACTAATATTATTAGATTAGTTTTTTAGTTTTTTGTCTTTGAGCGACAGTTATGTGATCTAGTCACAATACTACTAATTCCTTAAGTTAAACGTCCTATTTTATTCAATGGAAAAAACACCTCTATGATTTGAACTATAAAAGGCGCGCACTGCACCTCGAAAGCATAACTGAACACCTATTAATAGAGCACTCTGAACTTTCTTCATCTTCCATGGTGACCATAATTCAGAAAACGCTTTGACTACAAAGATCACCCCCTAGTGTGCCGATGGTCAAGAAAATATGGGCCTAACACTATATCCCCAATATGCCACAATGGGCGTGTAACGGGATCCTATACTCCAGTGCAATCTGAAATGTAATGAGTAAATGTATGAAAGGCGAGTGTTCGTCAGTTCCATATTATTTTCTCTTTATGGTGACCATAGACTGAACCAAACGAGATGCCAGAAACATAAAATAAAAGGGAACTTCCAATGGGATTAACCAGGGGTTACACAACCTTTACCCGTTTAGTTCCTGGGGGGGGAAGTCTCTGGAGAGACAAAGACAGAACAGAACTACTGTACCCTCAGGCATGTCGTACAAGGCGACTAATAAAAGTTTGAGGATTGTGGCTGACAACGTCATCATATAAAACACATTTCCACAGAAACCACGACTGCAAGGGTATGTCACTCCTTGTGCAGGCTTCCTGTAATGGGTCGAGTTGTAATTGTGGCTGCACGCTCCGTAAAAAAGCAGGCAAAATTATGATGAAAGATGCTATCTTCTTCTGCTGCGTTCGTCCTGAAAAGGACGTTTGTTACGTTGTGTTGCCGTTTACAGCAAAGCTGCGATATTTGCGCCTTTCAGCCCGACACATCCAGTTTCAGCATGGCATTTTTGGGACCAGTTTAGCCTTCTCTCTTCGATCCCTACTCTCTCAGCCAGACTGCAGTTATGCAGCCTGTTTCCAGGACCACCACTTTGAGGGGGAATAGGGTCTTGGTCAGCTCTGGTTCGCTGACCCTGACGCAACTAGTCAAGCTATGGGTCGCTGACTGCACTTATTACTGTTGCTGAGTCTCCTGTCCCGAAAGATGAAATAACGTTTATTCATAAACGGAATAGAAAGAGGTACCACCAAAAAAAAAAAAAAAAACAATAAAAAAAAAACTGCAAGAAATGATCAGGTCCCAACCGGGCGTATGTCAGGACAACATATATATTAAATAAGTAAATAGATCTTTGACACTTACACACGCACACAAATATGACTAAATCGCGTTTTACAAGAGCAACAGTAAAGGCAATTTTAAAAAAAGAGACACAATATATTTAGATATTAACAAAGAAAAGATTTTAAAACTGAACGTGATTGAGAAAAATTTAGACTGACACGGACAAGACGCGACATTGTTATTAAGTGAGAGAAAATGACGTCGAGAGGAAATGGCGTAGAAAGGAAATAAGATCGTGAAGGACACGACGTGAAGGGAAAAACGTCAGCTTATCTGCTAGAGTTCACTATGAAATAAAAGTGCAGGAAATAATTTCAGATATATTTTCAACATTGAGACAGCGTTCGATCTGCTCTGATCATGTGATTACGATTTGTTTAAAAATGATGTTACTTACTTAGTCGTTTCCCTTCTGCCGTGAGGTGTAGAGGTTTGGAAGAGAGCGCGCCAGACTATCCTGCCGGCTGTCTTCCTCCTGGCCTGGGTTCCATTCTAGTCCTCGGTCCTTCAAAGATTGTCTAATGTTGTCCTCCCAGCGGATTTTGGGTCGTCCTGGAGGTCTGGATCCCTGGCTTTTAGTTTCCCATGCTTGTCGTGGTAGCAGATCTTAAAAAAGGATGTTACATATACGAATATCATTACCAGCATCGTCATGTTTCTGTGTGCTCCTAACTGAGCATTAAGCCCCCACTACAGTTGGTCCCTTCGTAAACACCTGCACTAAGCAGTCACATGATGTTGCGGCGGTGGCTTTTGTAGTAGTGTGTTTTTACATGATGAGGTTGCTAGACCAAAGTACATCTTCATATTAGTCGACTTATGCCTTATGTAGTTCCCGGGGGGAGGGTCTGTCTACAAGCCATGTGTACTTCCCAGGGAGGTCTCTCTATATGTCACATGTACTTCCCGGACGGTCTCTCTATATGTCACTTGTACTTCCCGGAGGGTCTCTCTATATGTCACTTGTACTTCCCGGAGGGTCTCTCTATATGTCACTTGTACTTCCCGGAGGATCTCTCTATATGTCACTTGTACTTTTCGGAGGGTCTCTATATATGTCACTTGTACTTCCCGGAGGGTCTCTCTATATGTCACATGTACGTCCCGCAGGGTCTCTCTATATGTCACTTGTACTTCCCGGAGGGTCTCTCTATATGTCACATGTACTTCCCGGCGGTCTCTCTATATGTCACTTGTACTTTCCGGAGGGTCTCTCTATATGTCACATGTACTTCCCGGACGGTCTCTCTATATGTAAGTTGTACTTCCCGGAGGGTCTCTCTATATGTCACATGTACTTCCCGGAGGGTCTCTCTATATGTCACTTGTACTTCCCGGAGGGTCTCTATATGTCACTTGTACTTCCCGGAGGATCTCTCTATATGTCACTTGTACTTCCCGGAGGGTCTCTCTATATGTCACATGTACTTCCCGGAGGATCTCTCTATATGTCACTTGTACTTCCCGGAGGGTCTCTCTATATGTCACTTGTACTTCCCGGGGGTCTCTCTATATGTCACGTGTACTTCCCGGAGGGTCTCTCTATATGTCACTTGTACTTCCCGGAGGATCTCTCTATATGTCACTTGTACTTCCCGGAGGGTCTCTCTATATGTCACATGTACTTCCCGGAGGATCTCTTTATATGTCACTTGTACTTCCCGGAGGGTCTCTCTATACATCACATGTACGTCCCGCAGGGTCTTTCTATATGTCACTTGTACTTCCCGGAGGGTCCCTCTATATGTCACATGTACTTCCCGGAGGATCTCTCTATATGTCACTTGTACTTCCCGGAGAGTCTCTCTATATGTCACTTGTACTTCCCGGAGAGTCTCTCTACATGTCACTTGTACTACCCAGATGGTCTCTCTATATGTCACTTGTACTTCCTGGAGGATCTCTCTATATGTCACTTGTACTTCCCGGAGTGTCTCTCTATATGTCACTTGTACTTCCTGGAGGGTCTCTCTATATGTAAGTTGTACTTCCCGGAGGGTCTCTCTATATGCCACGTGTACTTCCCGGAGGGTCTCTCTATATGTCACATATACTTATCGGAGGGTCTCTCTATATGTCACATGTACTTCCCGGAGGGTCTCTCTATATGCCACATGTACTTCCCGGAGGGTCTCTCTATATGCCACATGTACTTCCCGGAGGGTCTCTCTATATGCCACATGTACTTCCCGGAGGGTCTCTCTATATGCCACATGTACTTCCCGGAGGGTCTCTCTATATGCCACATGTACTTCCAGGAGGGTCTCTGAAGAGACATAGAAAGAATATGATTTCTGCTCCCTTAAGCATGTCGTAAAAGGCAACTAATATGAGACTGTCTACATCGGGCTGGCACTCACATCATCTAAAATCACAGAAACTACCGCTACAAGAACTTGTTGCTGCTTGGTGTAGGCTTCTTGTACAAGGTCAGCTGGTGTTGTGGCTCCATGTTCCGTAAGGAGCGCAAAGGAAAATGACAATGATGATGATGGCGTGGGTGATGATGATGGCGGCGGTGATGATGATGGCGGCGGTGATGATGATGGTGGGGGTGATGATGATGGCGGGGGTGATGATGATGGCGGGGGTGATGATGATGGCGGCGGTGATGATGATGGCGGGGGTGATATATATTTATTTGATTGTTTCTTTTGTTGTCTTTATTTGTAAGGAACGGTAAGGAATATATATATATATATATGTTTCCCTGTCTCTCTCTCTCTCTCTCTCTCTCTCAAAATTTAGCATCTGATGCTCTTGCTGCAAGGGATGGGACTCGTTATGTCATCTGCTCCTCGCCTGTCACAAGAACGCCACAACGATCGTTGAGACTAATTATGCCATTTACATGCCAGCACAGTGAGGTCAAGATTTTGCGTCTGAAACATGCCACTTGATGTCTTCAAGAGGCCAAGTTTAGTTTATTTGTTTGTATGTTATTTTTTACAGTATCTATTGACCGCAGTGTAAATAGCAAAGTTCATTAAATAGACTAATATACATTTCACTGTGGCATTTGTGCTATACACTGAACAGAAAATAATGTCAAAGTGAAAACAATCAACCCATATATATATATATATATATATATATATATATATATATATATATATATATATATATATATATATATATATATATATATATATATATATATATATATATATATATATATATATATATATATATATATATATATATATATATATATATATATATATATATATATATATATATATATATTAGGGCTGCACCGAATGTTCGATTCGTATTCGATTCGGTGCCTAGTAGTGCATTCAATGAAGTATTCGTATTCGGTCGAGTAGTACGCTGCCATCAAATACGAATAGTAAATTTCTGTCCAGCACTTGCCGACAACACGTTTTCAGATAACAAATGTTGTCTTGGCAGAGAATGTTGAGAGACTCGTCTTTTTGTTTTTTTTGTTTTTTGTTTAAGCCAATGCATGTTTCAAGCAGCAGTTTAAAAAACTGATTAATTTCTAGTTAGTAGCATTAAATAGTTCCAACATATTTGCCTTATTTTTTGTAACGGTGTATAATTAATAAAAATGTCAATACACCTATTGAACACAACTTTTTATGCCCAACATTCACTCCCTATTCGTATTCGTATTCGGCCGAGTAGTTAAAGGCCTCTATTCGTATTCGTCCGAATAGTAAAAACCACTATTCGGTGCAGCCCTACTATATATATATATATATATATATATATATATCTAAATCTAGATATATATATATATATATATATATATATATATATATATATATATATATATATATATGAATTTCATCATCATCGTCAATCGTCATCGTTTTCCTTGCGTCCCATTACGACGTATGGAACCACTGCTGCAGCTGTTAACCTTACAGGAAACCAGCATCAAGCACTCACATGCTCTTCTGGCAGTGGCATCTTTAGCATTTTCTTTTAAAATGATGAGATTGCAAGCCCCATGCACAACCTTATATTGTTAGCCTACTACGAATTGGTTGAGGGTACAGTAGGTTTATTTGAACACCTATTAAAAGAGCAGGCAGGCCTTTCACATTTCCCATGGTGCATTGAGTAGAGACGATGTTAAATGTCGTTCTGTATGTTTAGGGAACGGACGTGTTCTCTGTGTTCACCAAGTGATTCCTTTATATTACAACTAGTTCGTGTCTGTGGATGAATATTATATTGGTATGCAGTAATTATTACTAGAGCACTCAAGTTATGATTGAATATGAAATGATTTTGATGACAATTAATATGTGGATCAAATGGCACTATTATGCTGCAAAAATGTATATGGAATTTATGTAAATTTATGAACGCTGATAACCACTGGTTTAGTCTACAGAAACTGTTAAGCTATTGAACGATGAATACGGGCCATACCAGTGATATTATAAACTGATCAACTAAAAGAGAACATTAACCCTTTAACAATACTCTTAGACTAGGATGTGTCAAAGTTCGTATCCAAATAGGAAAGTAGCCGGATATTCGAAAGATTTTTTTTGTTAATTAATGTAAAATCCATCGAAAGCTATTTCCCCCACAGTTTATCATTGGAACTGTGATTTCTTTAATATTAAAAAAAAAATTGCATTTTATTAGTCTTCGGCAAGATGGAAAGTTGAAATCACGAGTAGTTTTGCAAAAACTAAATTAATTACATAAAATAAATAAAAAGATCAAGACTTTAGATGGCTTTGAAATTTATAATGATCATATTCGCTTTTCTGACGCCATCATGTCATCGCTGTAATTGCGCGAGTTTGGTTGACGAGTTGTTTTGGCATTCGTTGATGTCTCCAAGTATTATCATATCATTCAGAGTTTGCTTGATACTTCCGTCTAAAAGCTAAGAAACAATCGCAGCAGCTTTTCGACGAAATATGGAAATGGCGTCCATTGCACTGAGCTTTGAATGAAAGTTATCTTGAAAGCCCTTTAGAATCATCCCACGATTAGGCCAAATATCTATTTTATTCGGATTTTCGGATCTCTCCGTAAGAAGCCCATCAAGCAATGACGGAGAAGTCGGATAATTTAGCTTCAAGGTAAAAGAGCCACCCAATAGCTTTTCACGTGTTTTATGTTAACAGTCAAAATATAAACCCATTTGGAAGAGAGAGAATCATGTTAACAATAACAACTAGAGACTGAATTTGTTTCAAAATACCAACAATAAAAGACAATCATCACAGGCAGATTTATCATTCTATAAATTAATTTAGAGATGGATTACGGGTATGAGGGAGTAGAAAAGAAGGCAAGTCAGATATGGCCCTGGATTAGAAAATATTTTATGACGGTTAAATGAACAGTCACATAAATTGTACAAGCATTTTTTTTTGTTGGAAACTTCTAATGACTAAAAACTTGTGCGACCTGGTCGCTGCTGTTTTTATTTCATCTGGATGAGAAATATATTCATAAAGTTGTCGGAGTCTGAGACGCTTTAATTTCAAAATCTCATATAATATCAACTCTTTTCATTTGCAAAGAAGCGTCGGTAATGTAATGGCGAGCGTAGTTGTCTTCTAGTCAATCCATCTGATTTCGGTTTCCAGCGGAGGTATGACTTTTCCAGTAGCCTATCATTAATCTTACCAGAAAGTAAAGGATACGAAACACGGTATATTTATATAATAAAATTAAATTATTAAACAGTTTTGACTGTATAAATTGTATAAGTGTGTGTGTTTTTCTTTTTAAGAATATAGCTTACAAGAATTTGTGTATGTTCACGGGTGTATTTGCAACATTCGAATCACCGTTATTCTTGCGGGGAACCCACCAAGTATGTGTGAGAGAGAGAGAGAGAGAGAGAGAGAGAGAGAGAGAGAGAGAGAGAGAGAGAGAGAGAGAGAGAGAGAGAGAGAGAAAGAGAGAGAGAAAAAAAAAGAGAGAGAGAGAGAGAGAGAGAGAGAGAGAGAGAGAGAGAGAGAGAGAGAGAGAGAGAGAGAGAGAGAGATTGTGTGGCCCAATGTGTATTGTTCGGAAATTTGGAAAGAATGACCTTCTTAACTTTTTTACGTGTAGTCCCAGTTGGGAAAATATCACAGAAAATGTGTTGTCTTGAATAACGGCAAGTGATAGATCTGATTTGACAGCCTGACCGTTTAAACGTAAATGAAATGAGCTCATGTCACCTGCAGACTTTCATAAATGGGTGCTTGCGTAGAATGGAAAGATTGAAGCGGTATGACAAGATCACTAATGTGGAGCTGATGACATGAACTAGACAAGTGGCAGTTCGACAAGAGATGAGAAGAGATGACAAGAGATGAGAAGAGATGACAAGAGATGACAAGAGATGACAAGAGATGACAAGAGATGAGAAGAGATGACAAGAGATGACAAGAGATGACAAGAGATGACAAGAGATGAGAAGAAGATGCTGGAGATGGATAGGATACAGATTGATGAAAACTTGGCACAGGATTACCAGTCAGTCTTTGTTCTGGAATTCCCGGGGAAAAAGAGGCACAGGGCGACCAAGTAAATTATGGAGAAGAGAACTGGAGACAGGCATACAGAAAAAAGACATTTACAGACTTAAGCTGATGGCACAGGATAGGAAGATTTGGCGTGTGTTTGTTGAAGGCCTATGCTCTGTGGGGACCTGAAGGGTGATTATCATGATGATGATGATGATTTTAGACTTAGCGGTACATAGTGTACTAAGTAAATGTGTAGCAGCTGTGTATAGTCTAGATGAATGGTTTCTAAGAAAACAAAACAGTGCATCCAGATCATTCAATCTGCAATGCCAACAATCCTGATTAGTGTAGTTTTACAACTTTTGGGGCTGTACTCTCCTGAAATGTAACAATGTGTTAATGTTTCCGTTTTCGTTATGTTGAATTTTATTGCATGTTAAAAGCATATCACTCACACTTTGTGTTTGCAAAATAGAAACACTGGAAGAACAGGTGGCGATATCTAAATAGAAACACTGGAAGAATAAGTGGCGATATCTAAATAGAAACACCAGAAGAACAGGTGGCGATATCTAAATAGAAACACCGGAAGAACAGGTGGCGATATCTAAATAGAAACACTGGAAGCATAGGTGGTAGTATCTAAATAGAAACACTGGAAGAATAAGTGGCGATATCTAAATAGAAACACTGGAAGAACAGGTGGCGATATCTAAATAGAAACACCGGAAGAACAGGTGGCGATATCTAAATAGAAACACTGGAAAAACAGGTTGCGATATCTAAATAGAAACACTGGAAGAACAGGTGGCAATATCTAAATAGAAACACTGGAAGAACAAGTGGCGATATCTAATAGAAACACTGCAAGAACAGGTGGCGATATCTATATAGAAACACTGGAAGAACAGGTGGCGATATCTAAATAGAAACACCGGAAGAACATGTAAAAAAAAAAGGTAAAGGAACCCGTTACACGCCCATTGAGGCATATTGGGAATATGGTGTTAGGCCCATATTATCTTGACCATCGGCACACGAGGGGTGATGTGGTCGGCATCACGCCGGCCGCCTTAACCTTCCCAGAGTAGCTCTGGTACCCATTTGGGGCTGGGTCGACCCAGGAGCCGTTTGTGGCCTAAAAATTTTTCCGCCTCATCTGGGGATCGAACCATAGACCACTGCGCTAGGAAGCCAGTGCACTAACCACTATGCTACCGCGGCTCCATGGAAGAACAGGTGGCGATATCTAAATAGAAACACTGAAAAAGAAACAGGTGGCGACATCTAAATAGAAACACTGGAAGAACAAGTGGCAATATCTAAATAGAAACACTGGAAGAACAAGTGGCGATATCTAAATAGAAACACTGGAAGCAAAGATGGTAGTATCTAAATAGAAACATTAGAAGAACAGCTAGCAGTATCTAAATAGAAACGCTGGAAGCATAGATGATAGTATCTAAATAGAATGGATGGGTGTGAAAAAAAATCGAAAAAAAGTGATTCGTCTTACGGGCACAAAAGAATGAGAAAATAGCCAACGTTACGGCCACAAGGCCTTCGTCAGGGAAAGGAAAGAAAGTGAAGGTTAGATAGGACACATGAGAACCTAAAAAGATATATATAAAAATTAAAAAATAGGTACTTCCCTGAAGGCGGCAAAGTCCTAACGCTTATGGGCGCGTGCCAGGAAAGGGAAATGACTGCCACCACCGGATGTACACAATAACATACTTAGAAACTAAAAAACGAAACTAAGCAATAAACTACCCAAACGTAATAGAAGTTGGGACTGGAAATAGAAGGGAACAGAATGAGTCGAAGATAAATAAATAAAAAATAGAATAAAAAATCTAGACATATTAAAAACAGTGTATTATATATTCATGCATATAATTAGAGGGCGGCAGAAAATAGAAAAATGGGATAAGAGTGGAAAGAGTCAAAGTAGAACAGGCAAGGAAAGGGTGACCTCAGACAAAGGTGTGTAGAGTGTTGAGCCCAGCTGGTTTTAGACACCCCATGCGGTGGATAAGACGGTTCTCAAGCTGTTCTCGGCTAGCAGTGTCAGAGGAGCAGGATCTGATCGCCGTGACCTGGATGTCGATGGGACCCTGGTGGTCAGGGCCATTGAAGTGTATGGCAACTGGTGTGGATTTGTGCTGAGAGATGTCATTCAAGTGCTGGCTGAACCTGTCCCCGAGTCGTTTGCCTGTTTGGCCAATATAGGTTTTGCAGCAACGTTTACATATAATCGTATAAATGACGTTACGCGACTCACATGTGAAGCTACTAGTGATGGTGTACGTAGCCTCAGGAAAAGACACCTTGTGGGTTGAGATGACATTCTTGCACGTGTTGCATCGTGTCCGACCACAGGGTAATGTGCCAAAGTGAGTGGTATTCTCCTTTGGGAGACGGCTGTGAACAAGAAGGTCCTTCAAGTTCTTGTCGCGTCTATATGCCACCAAAGGTGCTTCACCGAATACTTCTTGGGTCACAGACTCTGCTTGAAAGATAGGTAGGTGGCGGAAAAGGATCTGTTTGACTGCAGTACTGTGTGGGTGATAAGTCAAGATTAATTTGACTCTATTCGAAGTGGATTTATAGTGAGGTGTGAGGGCCTCCTGACGAGAGATGGGGAGAACACGTTGGAAGGCAGAGGTGAGAACATGTTCGGGATAAAGTCTGCTACGGAAGAAATCCAACATCTCATTGGCTCGGAAGTGGAAGTCATCGTCGTCTTGGCACAAACGACGGAGGCGGAGAAGTTGTGAAAATGGAAGAGAGTCACGACAAGCCCGAGGATGAGAAGAGGTATACAGAAGGTAGCTGTGGGTATCTGTCGGCTTGTAGTATACTGAGGTATTGAGGCCGGAGGGTGATAGTAATAGTAATGTCAAGAAAGTTGACAGATACTGTGGAGATGAGGGAGGTGAACTTGATAGTGGGGTGGAAGTGGTTGACAAAGTCGATGAAGCGGGATAAATCAGTCTCAGACATATCTATGAGACCTATGCCATCATCGATATATCTGCGGTAAAACCCGGGGAAAGGACCGGAGTATTGTTGCCATATCTGATGCTCCAAGTGGCCCATGAACAGGCAGGCATAGCTAGGACCCATCTTCGTTCCCATGGCAACACCACTAATAAGGTCAAAAAGCTTTGGCACATTACCCTGTGGTCGGACACGATGCAACACGTGCAAGTATGTCATCTCAACCCACAAGGTGTCTTTTCCTGAGGCTACGTACACCATCACTAGTAGCTTCACATGTGAGTCACGTAACGTCATTTATACGATTATATGTAAACGTTGCTGCAAAACCTATATTGGCCAAACAGGCAAACGACTTGGGGACAGGTTCAGCCAGCACTTGAATGACATATCTCAGCACAAATCCACACCAGTTGCCATACACTTCAATGGCCCTGACCACCAGGGTCCCATCGACATCCAGGTCACGGCGATAAGATCCTGCTCCTCTGACACTGCTAGCCGAGAACAGCTTGAGAACCGTCTTATCCACCGCATGGGGTGTCTAAAACCAGCTGGGCTCAACACTCTACACACCTTTGTCTGAGGTCACCCTTTCCTCGCCTGTTCTACTTTGACTCTTTCCACTCTTATCCCATTTTTCTATTTTCTGCCGCCCTCTAATTATATGCATGAATATATATTACACTTTTTTTAATATGTCTAGATTTTTTATTCTATTTTTTATTTATTTATCTTCGACTCATTCTGTTCCCTTCTATTTCCAGTCCCCACTTCTATTAAGTTTGGGTAGTTTATTGCTTAGTTTCGTTTTTTAGTTTCTAAGTATGTTATTGTGTACATCCGGTGGTGGCAGTCATTTCCCATTCCTGGCACGCGCCCATAAGCGTTAGGACTTTCCCGCCTTCAGGGAAGTACCTATTTTTTAATTTTTATATATATCTTTTTAGGTTCTCATGTGTCCTATCTAACCTTCACTTTCTTTCCTTTCCCTGACGAAGGCCTTGTGGCCGTAACGTTGGCTATTTTCTCATTCTTTTGTCCCCATAAGACGAATCACCTTTTTTCGATTTTTTTTCACACCCATCCATTGTATTCCCCGTCTTACCGCAGTGCCCCTCAACTTCCTCTATCTAAATAGAAACTCTGGAAGAACAGATGGCGATATCTAAATAGAAATACTGGAAGAACAGGTGGCGACATCTAAATAGAAACACTGGAAGAAAATATGGTAGTATCTAAATAGAAACGCTGGAAGCATAGATGGTAGTATCTAAATAGAAACACTGGAAGAAATTGTTGCGATATCTAAATAGAAACACTGGAAGAATATATGGCGATATCTAATAAGAAACACTGGAAGAACAGATCTCAATATCTAAATAGAAACACTGGAAGAGCGGGTGGCGGTATCTAAATAGAAACACTGGAAGAAAAGGTGGCGAAATTTAAATAGAAACACTGGAAGAACAGGTGATATTTTAAATAGAAACACTGGAAGAACAGGTGATGAAATTTAAATAGAAACACTGGAAGAACAGGTGATGAAATTTAAATAGAAACACTGGAAGAACATGTATCGAAATCTAAATAGAAACACTGGAAGAACAGGTGGGGAAATTTAAATAGAAACACTGGAAGAACAGGTGATAAAATTTAAATAGAAACACTGTAAGAAAAGATGGTGGTATCTAAATAGAAACACTGGAAAAACAGATGGTGGTATTTAATAGAAACACTGGATGAACAGGAAGCAATATAAAAATACTTACTTACTTACTTACCAGAGAAAGAGGACACCTTGGTGGACAGAGGAAGTCAAAGAGAAAATAAGAGAGAAGAAAATGGCATGGAAACAATACTTAGGAGCTAAAAACACAACAGGACAAATGGAAAAATATAGAGAATATGTGACACTCAGAACAGAAGCAAAGAACAAAGTGCTAGCAGCAAAACAGAAGTCCTGGGAAGAATTTGGAGAAAAGCTAGAAAAAGATGCACAAGAAAACCAGAAATTGTTCTATAAGACCCTAAAGAACATGAGGAAAGAAAAACAATGCCCTCTCAAATTTATAAAGGACAAGCAAGGCAAATTGCTTACTGCCCCGAAGGAAGTAATGGAAAGATGGAAAGAATATTTCTCAGAACTCCTGGATGGTGAGCATGATGAAGCATCAGAAATGATAACCACTAACACAGAAGAGGAAACCAATGATGGTGAAGATGACATAAAGATGGAAGAACTGAGGGCAGCACTAGAGAAAATCAAGATGGGCAAAGCAGCAGGGCATGATGGTATAACACCAGAAATGGTTAAGTACATGGAAGCATCAGGCGACCTATTACTCTTAAAGGTCCTACAGGCAGCATGGTGCAACAAGACCATACCAAAGGATTGGGAGATTGCCATCATAACACCAATTTTCAAAAGGGTGACAATCGACAATGTGGAAACCATAGAGGCATATCCCTTCTCAGTGTCCCTGGTAAAATCTACTCTAGAATCCTAGAGCAGAGACTCCGACGCCTAGCTGAGCCACAATTGGATGAGGTCCAGTGCGGATTCCGAGCAAACCGAAGTACTCAAGACCTAATCTTCACACTCAGACAGCTGAGTGAAAAGGTCCTTGAGTATAAGAGTGAGATCCATCTTTGTTTCATAGATCTGGAAAAGGCGTTTGACAGGGTCCCCTGGAGCAAACTTTGGGACTGTTTGGCAAGAAGAATATTCCAGCACCTCTGATTCATGCTATACAGAGCTTCTACAAGTCTTGCAGAAATTATGTGAGGACAGCAAACCATAAGTCAGAAGAGTTCAGGACCACCACTGGTGTAAGGCAAGGTGATATCCTATCACCTTACCTCTTCATACTCCTTATGGACGATGTCATCAAGGCATGTAAGGAGAGAACAAGAAAGTATTCAGTGGGGTACTGGAAGATGAGACAGGTCTATATTTCGGAGCTGGCATTTGCTGATGATGTTGCCCTGATTGCTAAATCAGAGGCACATCTCCAATCCAACCTGCAAGTCTGGAAGAAAGAGCTGGAGAAGAGAGGGATGGTCATAAGCAGCTCTAAAACAAAATCCATGGTGATATCACGAGAAGAAAGAAAACATCAGATTAAGTTGGGAGAACAGGTCCTGGAGCAGGTCGACCACTTTAAATATCTCGGAGCTATTATAGACCGAAAGGGAGGCATCAAAGAAGAGTTGGCCACTCGGAAAGCAGCGGCTGGGAGACTTTTTCAGGCCATAAATCGTGGATTCCTCAGCAAGAAAGAGGTTGGTAAGAAAACGAAGATGGCTGTATACCGCTCCACCTATGTCCCAGTCTTGACATATGGATGCGAGTCGTGGGCAATGACTACAACCCACAAAAGCCAGATCCAAACCTCAGAAATGAGGTATCTGAGGAAAGTGGTTGAAGTAACAAGAAGAGACATGGTCCGCAACCAGACGATCCGTCAAGGCCTAAAATCCCATCCGCTGCAGACCCAATAGAACAGTCCCAACTAAGATGGTTTGGCCATGTCTGCAGAATGGGAGAAGATCGGCTACCACGACAAGCATGGGAAACAAAGAGCCAGGGATCCAGACCTCCAGGACGACCCAGAGTCCGCTGGGAGGACAACACTAGACAATCTTTGAAGGACAGAGGACTAGAATGGAACCAGGCCAGGAAGAAGACAGCTGATAGAATGGTCTGGCGCTCTCTCTTCCAAACCTCTACACCTCACGGTAGAAGGGGAACGACTAAGTAAGTATAAAAATACAACAACAAAAAATACAGGAAGAATTAATGGTGATATCAAAATATAAACACTGGAAAAGCAGATGGCAAAATGAAAATAAAAACACCGGAAGAACAGATGGCAATATTAAAATAGAAACACGGGAAGAACAGATGGCAATATCAAAATAGAAACACTGGAAGAATAGATGGCAATATGAAAATAGAAACACTGGAATAACAGATGGCAATATGAAAATAGAAACACTGTAAGAAGAAATGGCAATATCAAAATAGAAACACTGGAAGAAAAGATGGCAATATCAAAATAGAAACACTGGAAGAACAGATGGCGATATGACAATAGAAACACTGGAAGAACAGAAGGCAATATCAAAATAGAAACACTGGAAGAACAGATGGAAATATGAAAATAGAAACACTAGAGGAACAGATGGCAATATCAAAATAGAAACACTGGATGTTCATAGATGATAGTATCTAAACAGAAACACTGGAAGAACAGATGGTGATATAAAAATAGAAACACTGGAAGAACAGAAGGCAATATCAAAATAGAAACACTGGAAGAACAGATGGCAATATGAAAATAGAAACACTAGAGGAACATATGGCAATATCAAAATAGAAACACTGGATGTTCATAGATGATAGTATCTAAATAGAAACACTGGAAGAACAGATGGCGATATCTAAGTAGAAACACTGGAAGAACAGGTGGCGACATCTAAAGAGAAACACTGGAAGAACAGATGGTGATATAAAAATAGAAACAGTGGAAGAACTGTCGTAGATTTTTGATAGGAAATTAAGACTTGGGTTGGTCCCTTCTGAATCGATTAGAATAAGTGATAGTCACAGTGAGAGATGATAATAGAAAAGAGATTTCCACGAGTGAGATGGTAGAATGTGATAGAGGCTGTCGCTGAGATCGAGAACTCTTCTCTCTCTCTGCCTATCTTCTACGACAGATTTAGAGGAGTCAGACAGTCTAAACACACACACACACTATATATATATATATATATATATATATATATATATATATATATATATATATATATATATCTATCCACTCCCGTGCACGCACATTCAAGTGACGACAGTTAAACACACAGACGTGGGGAAACTATAACAGTGATTATATAGATATTTTGGAACGAAACTGACCGACATGCTGGAATAATTATTGAGTAGTTTAATTATCATAACAAACTTCTCTCACAACATATAAAATTACATCAAAGCATATACAAATGGAAACACCTGTTAAAGGTAAATTAGGGAATTCAATACCAACAGAAAAAGAACAAATGAAGAGATGGGCTGAGCACTTCATGGAGGTGCTAAACAGACCACCACCAACAGTAACACCTGATTTCAATAATGAAACACTCACAACCACCTTGCCAATAACTTGCGATGAATTCACGCTGGACGAGATCAAACAAGCCGTTAAAAGATTAAAAAATTTTAAAGCTGCTGGAGTTGACGAAATTTCAGGGGAAATGATTAAAGCAGTTAATGACAACAACCTCTTGAGAATTTTAGATATTATAAATGAAGTATGGAGAGAAGAACAACCACCACAACAATGGAAAGACAGTATTATTGTAAAGTTACCGAAGAAAGGTGATCTATCAGACTGTAATAACTGGCGTGGTATATCTCTATTATCAGTACCTGGAAAATTATTATGTTGCATGATGTTAGAAAGACTTAAATTGCATGCTGACGAAAAGATCAGAGAAGAACAAGCGGGTTTCAGGCCGAAACGATCATGTATTGATCAAATATTCACACTAAGAACAATTATAGAAGAATCAGTAGAAAGGCAATCGCCACTTATTATCACCTTCGTCGATTTTCAAAAAGCCTTTGATAGTCTACACCGCCCATCATTGTGGAAGATACTTACAATCTATGGTTTTCCAACAAAATATGTGAATATAATCAAAGCGCTATATGACAATGCAAGATGTTGTGTTAGAACAAATAAAGGGAATACAGAATGGTTTACAGTAGAAACAGGGGTTAAACAAGGCTGTATTATGTCACCACTACTTTTTGGAATAGCTATTGATTGGGTTATGAGAAACTATACCCACAATGAACAATTGGGTATAAAATGGACAAATGGAAAATTCCTGGGGGACCTGGATTTCGCAGATGATGTAGCATTCTTAAGTTCAACACCAAGACAATCCCAAGAAGCAATAAATAATTTGTGTCATCTCTCGGTTAAAATAGGTCTCCAAATAAATGCCTCTAAAACTAAAGCTATGAACTTTCTAACGAGACCTTTGATATCATCTTGAACGGGGAAAAACTACAGAAAGTTGAAAGTTTCAATTATTTAGGCAGTAAAATGACTCAGGATGGTGACACAACAAGAGAAATCCATACTAGAATTGCTTTGGCAGCTAGCGCCTTCAATAGATTATCTAACATTTGGAAATTACGATCATTGAATATACATACCAAGCTTCGTCTGTTTAATTCAAATGTTATCTCAGTGTTAACATACGGCTGTGAGAGTTGGAAAATAACAAAATCATTGGAGAACAAGCTGAATACATTCGAGAACAAATGTCTTAGAAAACTCATGAACATCAGTTGGAAAGAATTCAAGACTAATCGACAAATAAGAGAAGACTCTAGGCAGAAATATGTCTCCGACTATATAAGGAAAAGACGATGGTCATATATCGGTCATGTCCTACGAATGCAAAACAACAGAATACCACTACAGGCACTCACTTGGGTTCCTGAGGGTAAGAGGAAAAAAGGAAGACAAAAAGAAACACTCAGAAGAACAATAATAAGAGAAGGAAGAACGTTGGGCCTAAATAATGTGCAAGAGCTAAGAGGAGTGGCGTCACAACGAACAACCTGGAGAGCACTGGTTTCTGCCTTATGCGCCGTGTTTGGTGCTTAAAGAATTTATTTATTTATTTATTTATATACAAATAGTCATAAAGTCAATAAAAGTGCTACAAGAATGATAGACCCACAGTATGATCCTTTTCCTCGATGTATAGCCCACAGTCCCGTTAGGAGAACGATGATAGCCCAAAGAGTCACAGATACATATGATTTGGGTCTAATATTTTCCCCTTTTAAAGGTATGAACTGACTTTGATAGCAGTATCTATTCTAAGGAAAAATATAGTTTAGCAACAAAAATCTTCCATAAGGAAAGTTACAAAAGTGAGTGAATCAAACGAAGAACATCCCTCAGTCTACTTTCACTCGGTTCTTTCATCAGGGCCATGACTCACCCAACCTTACCTACAAGCGTGCTGCGGTTCGCCGTCTGGCGCAAACTTTAGGACACTTCTCTACAGTGAATCTGTATTCTTTGGATAAAGAGAATCCCAGCTCTGCAGATACAGGTTTCTTCCACTGCATCCGGGGAGCATTCACTTCACCAGTTTAATTTTAAGATTGCTGTTAAGGTCACTTGAATCAGTTTGGGTAAGAAAGTTAAACGAGCACACAGTGTCAGAAACACGAGGTTTCCCTTAATTAGGAAAATAACCGGTGGACGACTTCTCTCAACAACTAATCTTGGTTCACCACACACTTGGTCAAATAATGTCGGAAAAGTTAATGTTTTTGTTCTGTAATTATTCTCGCCACAAGGCAGCATGTACATTAGGGTTTGTGAAGAAATATGATCTGGCTCAAAGGCCCAGTATAAGCATTTATTCTTTAAAAAATTCGTTAGTGGGATTGATATTCTGTCTATCTCTGAAGGCACACTTTTCTGTCAGACAGGTGTTACTTGAAAACCCACGTGGTTAAAGATAAAAAATGTTTATGTTTCTCACAGGTATGTCTCTGTACTAAACGCCGGCAAAGTTGGGTTACCCCAGTATTTACTCAACACAGAACTACGGTATCACAACGAAACTAAGAGATTTCACTTATAAGTTTAAGTATCTAGAACGAAGTGACCACGTCTACTGCAAATGGAGAATGAGTGAAATCAAGTTTAAAACTCTGACTATATCTATGAAACAGACAAAGGCTCCCACTATTTCCAAACCTCCGATCTCTCCCCTCTCCTAACACCTACGTTAACTTATACGCATGCCGTAACTGCCACCAGTGCGTCTTTCACACCTACGTTAACAAACTGACCGAGAGCGCGCGTGTCAGATGCGAATCACAGACGACCCGTCTCCAATGCAGAGGCTCCTCAATGCTGAGAAACTCAGCCTGAGAACCGCTGTGACAGGTGAAAATGCTAGACGATAAGTCTCAATTACGCGCCGTGCAGATGGAAAATGTAGACAGTTGTCTGCTTTCCCCTGTCTTACTGGACGAAATTCACAGTATATCGTCTGCTGCGCTACTGACATCTGATGCAATAGAATGCATTTTAACGCTCTCTCGTCTCGTGCAGAGATTGACACGTTATGTCATAAATGCGTTCTCAGTAAGGGAAAGAAACAGGTAAACGTTAGAATGGGAAAATAAATATTTCTCGCAAACGAACGAAAGCGAAAAATACAGGAAAAGGATAAAGAGTGATAAATAAAATAGAGAACACGGGTGGAAGAAAGAAAGGACATATAGAAAATTTATTGATCATAATCTCTGTGCGACAGAACGTCCCCCCTTTAAGATATGGAAGCACTCCATGTCTACGTTATGGAAATAAATTTCCTATATCCGTAGCTTCAGGGTGTCTGTCCTCTTCCCTCTCATCTTCCCCCTCCATCTCTCTCCAATTCCTACTCAAGTCTACTCCCAAAGTTTCCTTTCTCTGGAATGTCTCCCATGCGCGCTTGAAAGAGCGTCGCCGCTTTTGACATTTTTGAAAGATTTCGTGTGTGTGCAGTGGAATTTCCCTGCCACTATCGTCATCTTTGTCAATTTTGGCGATCGTCAGGAGATGTTCGGAGGTCGGCACCGGTCTTTCCAAGTATCTCTTTAACAGATTTAAATGGAAAACATTTTCCTTCCCTTGAATAGAGATCTGGTAGTTAGCCTTAGAAACTTTTTCAGGACGGTAAACGGCCCTTGCCATCCGATCCTCAGTTGGTTGTTTCCGGTAGGGAGTAACATCAAAACTTTCTCTCCTGCTTCCATTTCTCTCTCTTTCGCGATTTCCTGTATCGGTTAGCGTGCTTTGTGCGTGCTCGCTTAAAGTTAGTCGTTGCTAGGTCCCATCCTAGTTTCAACCTTTCCTTTAAATCCGATACGTATTTACTGGCTGAGACAACTGTCTCATCTGCCTTCTGGTCTGTCAGCGACCAAAGTAAGGCTTCAAGCGGCCCCTTGATAGGTCTGCCGAATAAAAGCGTAGCTGGCGGAAATCCTGTGGAAGTATGAGGAGATTCTCTGTAGCCAAATAAAGCTGCAGGAATACAAAGATCCCAATCTTCAGGTTTCACTTGTGCCAGTTTACTTAACATCATGTTGAGGTTTCCATTAACACGTTCCAGGAGCCCATTTCTGGCCAGAGTGTAAGGCTTAGTGTAGATGTGTTGGTCCCTCAAGATCTTAACGATCTCATCCATCAACAGGTTTCGGTATGGAGATCCGTTTTCCGTCAACACTTGCTGACGGAATCCCAACCGAGTGAAAATCTGCACGAGGGTTTCTGCGACATGCTTGGCATCTGCGCAATTTAGCGGGATAGCTTCTGCCCATAAAGTGCATGTGGCGACTAAGGTCAGGATAAACCTGTTCCTTCTTTTAGTCCTTTCTAAGAGTCCTAAAATGTCGATCACAACCCGTTCGAATGGTGTTCCCACTATTGGCATTTCACCCAAAGAGACTGGGGGTGTCCGTTGCTTGGGTGGTACACGTTGGCACTGGGCACAGGATTTGACATACCTGATAATGTCAGTATTTACTCCTGGCCACCAATAATGAGTGGTTATCCGTTGGTTTGTGGCGTTCTGTCCCATATGTCCGCTGAAGGGAAGATAGTGCCCCATTTCTAGGATTTGGCTTCTGTACTGTTTCGGTACTAGGAGCTGGTTGTAACCTTGGTCAGGCTTGCCCGTTCTGCGATATAGTACGCCATTCTTAGAAAAAATGTCCCCGTGCTTTCTGGGTTCCTTAGCCATGGGCAGTTTCCTAAAGCAGGGTGCCAAAGTAGGGTCCTTTTGTTGCGCTTCCTTAAGTTCCATGGGTAACAAATTAGGCGCAGGCTCCCGTTCTTTCTTGATTTGCCCTCTTGTAGTTACTGCTGCCACAATCGGCTCTTCCGGTTTCCTAATAAAGACGTAACTCCCGCTAAGTATGACTGGGTAGATGGGATCATCCATAACAGCCGCTTTGATCTCGCCTCTGACGAAATCAGAGTGGATCTCCACCAATGCGATAGGAAGCGCTGTAGGTGCATCACTCTTACGAACTCCACATAGTTGGACGGTCTCTTTTGTCTCTTGACCGGGTTTAACCAGGTGTCTGGCAACAATGCATTCATAAGAAAGCCCCGTGTTAAATAAACAAAAAGTTTGAGAACCGTTCAATGTAACAGTACCTCGCGTTGAGGGTGTATCCCCAACAGGTTGGGAATCACTATCAATAATTCCGCCTTGCGAGACTGTTAGTAAGCATCCGATGCGTTAAGGCTCGGTGTGCTCACTCTGATCATTAGTCCCGTGCTCAGGAGTTCTTCCTTTGCCACCTTGTCCTTTCTGGCTGCGCTGCCATGAAGGGCGGTCGGGTTGATCAGACTGTTTACTGTGGTTGGGGTACTTGTTTTTGTGGAACTTAGATTTTTCAGGAGGGGAGTTTTGAGGTCCAGTTTCTCTGTGGTTATTCTGATTAGAAGCATGAGAAGATTGGTCTAGATTATTCTTTCGAAAATGCTCTTCTGTCGGTTTCCGTTTTGTGGCCGGTAGTTCAGCCAGCGCATTGTGATATCGCTCAGACTTTTCTAAGATGTCTTCAAGCATTTCTGCACCTTGCTCAGCTAGAAATCTCCGGGTGTCTGCAGATAAAGTGTTCTTTATTTGTTCTGTAATAACAAATTCCTCAATACCTTCATAGGTAGAGGGGAGATGCGAGAGCTCAAGGCACTTTGTCAAGTATCCCTTCAAACGAGACGAGAACTGCTGAAAAGTTTCAGAGCTCTCCTTCCTGTTGTTGGGAAACAGTTGCAAAAATTTGCGAGCATTCATTTCGAAGCGCTCCAGTAACGCTTTCTTCAACACATCATAGTTGTCTTGTTGGCTGCTTTCCAGTTTGGCGTAAACATCATACGCACTGCTTTTCAGCGCCTGAGAAAGCTTCATATTCCAACGCGACCTCTCTAAACCGTACAGAGTTGCAATTTTCTGAAATTTTTCTAGATACGTGTCAATCGTCTCATTAGGACAAGGGAAAGACTTTAGCGGAAAAGACATAGCAGTGAGATGAGTAGATTGAGTGCTAGAAGGATCAGTTAAGGAAGAATGAGGAGAAGACTCTCCATTGCTGGAGGTAGAGGCAGCGCCACGACTTTGGAACTTTAAAGCTTTAAGTGCCAGCTCATGCTGTCTCTCCTCCCTCTCCTTCTCATGCTGTCTCTCCTCCCTCTCCTTCTCATGCTGTCTCTCCTCCCTCTCCTTCTCATGCTGTCTCTCCTTCTCTTCTCTCTTTCCTCATGCTGTCTCTCCTTCTCTCTTTCGTTCGCCCTGCGAATTTCCATTTCCTCGTCCATCTTCTTCTACCTTCTAGCTTCAGCTGCTTTCTCCTTCTGCTCCGCATCATACCTCTCAAGTTCGTCCCTGACAAAAGCTTTCGCTTCGTCTCCGTCCAAACCTTCTTCTCTTGGATATGGCTATTTAATATGGGAAGATATAGACATTCATTCATTTGTGTATGAAAATGCTGTCTATGGGAAAAGCGAGAGAATCCATGTTTGATTCACACTTTTGATTATAGGAGTAATCGTTCTTGATATTGATCCGGCGCATGGATTGCTCTTACGGTTGTACTTATTTTTTAGGGCCAGAAAATATATTAATTTGCTTATTGTGTTTATGGCCTGAATTCATATGTATTACATATTATTAGTACAAGTAGAATCAGTCCTATATTGTATATTTTGGATGGGTAGGCGGGACTAGATTCTTATTATTCCGGTCTAGCGGAAGTATGAGTTGTCTTGACAAGTCGTGATGAGTTCCGATGTACCGTGATAATGGCGTGTACGCACTTTTCAAAGGGCTGGTAGATTGTTAAGGAAATATAATTCAGGAAGTGGTTTTCTTCTAAAGGAGATGGTATCTCTACTATAGTTTATGTTAGAGACTCTCCTAAGGTACGGTACAATGTATAATTCGGACTCCATGTATTGCCAGACCCTATTTTGATGATCTCATGTCGATTCGACCTAGATGGAACATTGTGCTTCGTATCGCTAGGGTCGTGTTTTGTATCGACAAAGATGACAGACTTTCCTACAGCGGTTATGGCTACGTGAATTAACCTGATCATCGTAGAGCTGTATGGGAACATTTATGAAATCATTTATATACCCATTATAAATTAACTCTGGCTTATATATTCTCCTTCCTATGAATGAGTGAACGACAACTCAGGGAGGCAGCCATGTTAGATTTCGGTCATCATATGTTTTGATCACTGCCAAGAGAACAGATTATTTATCCTATTATCGGACAGTGACAGGGAGATCTCAATCTTGCTAGAAACCCCCTCTTTCGTGGTTTCATAATATATGCTACAAACTATGGACGTCAAGTAACCTTAGTTATTTACCGATCTGCCTTCACTGACGCGTTTAGTCAGATAGGGGGATGCGGCCATAATATATCATGACATTGAACTTTTGATGTACTGCCCATTATTTCTGAATGTGTCATGACTTCAGATCTGCTATGTATACCTACAAATTGATATGTCAACATACCATGATGTACTCGTATGTCCCAGTGTGTACGTCTGAATAAATTGAGTAAACAAAGATTCCAGCAGTCTGCATTGGTGCCTTGTAGACACAGTGTATGAGTGGTTATATTGGTCAGCACACGAACAGTACACCATTCGCGGTAATCACACTCTACACTTCTACTTCATACATACACCATCCTGCGTCGGTTGAAGTGACCAAGTTTAGGGCCTGCTTCCCCTGGAGCCTTTGCCTTCCCTAACTCAGGACTAGGGTGAGTTACCCATTTACAGCTGGGTAGACTGGAGCATGCCTGATCTCAACAACACACCACTCTTCCTTACAGAGCATACAGACTGACACTTTACAGAGTGGAAAGAAGAAAAAAAAACTTTACAGTGGACAATATAAAAACTTTACAGTGGCGAGCCAGATTCCTGGGTCCAGCTTACGCAGTTTTGTGTTGAGAATCACAGTTTACAGCTGAAAGAACATTTGTTTGAACACATCAACACCAGTAGGACAGCTATACAGTCGATGTCAGCTTGACCTGTATTACCGATAGGATGCTGTATCTAGGTCAGCGCTTGTTGACAGTTTTTCGCTGTACAGACAGTATTACACAGGACAGTGGTATCAAGTGTAGAAAATATCTGGAGCAGTATTGTTGACATTTCTCAACGTACAGAAGAATCACAGTGTTGTTGAACATAAAGTGCATAGTTCATCGTTGGATCTTCATATGCTCTACAGAGAAAAATTGACAGTGTAATAGTTTAAAATTAAATCTATTACTGAATAAAGTGGCAAGTTATTAGTATTAAAATAAACTGTGCCTGCTTTACAACACTATACCTGCAACACATTCCATTCATGACATAAATTATATTGTATGCTATATGCTATTTATGCTTACATGTTATTTGTTATGTATTAAATTAGTTTATGTTCTGTGTGACTAGTACAAGGTATGCCGAGTGACATTGGTCTGGACTAGTATTCTATAGGTACACATTTTCTTAATTGGAAATTTGTTAGCAACAATTTGCTGCTATTTCTGTTAGTTGTGATGAGGTGTTCTTTTCGTCGTTGTTTTTGGTAATAATTTTGTGTTCCTTAGTTTTGTTTGATTTGTTTGTATAATTGTAGGTCTCATCTTTCCTTTCATTTCAGTTTTTTACACCCTTATGTTTATACACTGTGGCGTTATTTGTCTTGTTATATTATGGCAGTTATCATCACGGTTTCTGTGATCATTTTTTTCATTTCTCCTATTTAATTTAATTTGATCTCTGCAAATGTGTTCATATTGTCTTTTCTTGTTTGTCCTTTGTAATGTCTTTAGTTGACATATGACGTATAGTGGTATACACTGATAGTATAGTACAGATCAGTACTTTATGATTGTTATTGTTATAAAACAAAATGTACAAGACCTTTGTAAGGCTTGTCTCCCAAAGTGATTGGTAAAGGGAAATATTTTTTTCCACAGGTACTCAAGTGATCTTTGATTACATTGAGGTATACAAGACCTTTGTAAGGCTTGTCTCCCCACAGTATTTGAGATACAGTTATTGTTGTCCACAGGTACTCAAGTTATCATTGGTTATTATAAACCATACAAGTTTGGACTAAGACTAAGTCTATGGTATAGACTTGTCTCTCATTAACGTGAGATAGGGTAATTTATTTACTTTTTCAGGTTTCTGATTTAAGAAGACAATATGTCTACATTAGATTATTTCATTGCACAAGGAAAATCTCTTGATAAGACTGGAAAAGACTTAGAACAATGGGCTGTTGCTCAATATGACAAAGCATTAGCTGCAGAAGAGAAAAAAATTGCTGCTGCTGTTGAAGAAAGAAAAGCTGCTGCTGAGGAAAAAAAAGCTGCGGCTGAGGAGAGAAAACTTCAAATAGAAGAAAAAAAAGCTGCTGCAGAAGAAAGGAAAGCGCTAGCTGAAGAAAAAAGATTAGAAAAAGAAGCTGATACTGCTGCTGAACTTAAGAAATTGCAGATGCAAGTGGAGGAAAGGAGATTTGAGGCAGAACAGAAGAAATTAGAAGCTGATGCAGAACAGAAAAAATTAGAAGTTGCTGCTGCTGCAGAACAGAAAAAATTGGAAGCTGCTGCAGAACAGAAAAAATTGGAAGCTGCTGCAGAACAGAAAAAAATTGGAAGCTGCTGCAGAACAGAAAAAATTAGAAGTTGCTGCTGCTGCAGAACAGAAAAAATTAGAAGTTACTGCTGCGGCAGAACAGAAAAAATTGGAAATTGCTGCAGAACAGAAAAAATTAGAAGTTGCTGCTGCTGCAGAACAGAAAAGATTAGATAGAGAGGCAGAAGAGAGAAAAGCAATAAGAGAACATGAGTTTGAATTAGAGAAATTAAAATTGACATGTATGAGTAATGTTAATCAGGCATCTGGTGGTAATGGTAAACCCTTTGTGTACAAGGTCAAGGTACCAGCGTTTAACCCTACCAGTGATGACATAACATTTTGGCTTTCTAGATTTGAACGGGCTTGTCGATCTCATAATGTTGACAAATCACAGTATGTGAATCAGTTGTCTGAAAATCTAAAAGGGGAGTCTCTGAGTAAGTTATATTTGTTGAAGAGGCCGACAAAGATAATTATGATGCTGTTAGGGCAGCTTTGATAAAGAGATATCAGCTGTCTGAGGAAGGTTACCGTCTTTTGTTTAAAACAATGAGACCTGAGGTAGGTGTAGAATTCTCAGATTTCATCTCAAAAGCACGAATTACACTTTCACGATGGATTGAATTATCCAAAACAGAGAAAACATTTGATGGTCTTACGGATTTATTGCTAAGAGACAAGGTCATGTCTTCTGTAAATAAATCATTCCTAGAGTTCTTACATGAGCGTAAACCTGGTACAATAAAGCAAATGGAAGAATATTGTGACCAGTATGCCACGGCACACCCTGACATGATTCTTAGTAACTCTAACATTAAAGAGAGTATGCCAGTTGCTTCGGCAACAGAATATAATCAGAATTACTCACACAAATTCCAAGGAGCTAAAAATAAATTTGATAAAAAGGTTAATTGGAATAAGTATCAAAACCAAGATAACCACTCAAATCAGGGTTCTTCTTCGAAGAACTGGAATCGAGCTGATAGTCTAATGTTAGAAATTCTCGGAAAGGGAGTAGCTATAGGAACTACCCAAGTGCTTCATGGAGACAACAGAAACAATATTACAGGGATACTCAATATAACGAGCGTGATGATTATGATCATGAATATTATGATTCAAACCCAAATAGGGGTTATAACAGAGGCAATAATAATTATAGAGACAATTATAACCGAGGTAGATCACAACACAAAAGACATGGTAAATCTTATTACCAGGCTAACTCTGCACAACAGGAGTTCCACGACACCGATAATCAGAATAATGATAAAAAAGACTCCAACAGTGTAGCAAATTCCGCTTTCGATTTTGCTAGAGCATCTGAGTGTTCGCAATGCAAAACATTATTCGATCCAACCACAGTGTCTACTTTAAGCTGCGGTCACCCGCTTCCCGCTCTCCATGCGTCAATTGCGCATAATGGAAGGGGTGCTCTTGTCTTTAATAGGGGCCTAATAGATGGTACTCCGGTATCAATTCTTTTCGATTCGGGGTGCACTACCATTGGAGTGAGGCAATCACTCGTAAATCCTTCTCGAGCTACAGGCAATATAGTCAAATGTGTAACATTTGGTGGCACATTGGAGAAGTACTCCACTGCCATTATCAATATTGCTACGCCTTTCTTTACAGGAGAGGTGCAAGCATGTCTCTTGCCGAATCCGATCGCTGATCTTATCATCGGTCGCATTCATGGAGTGAAAGAATGCACTCCACAGCAAATTTCTAATTGGGAAAATGTTAATATGCAATCTGCTAATGCAGTAATCACTAGGGCTCAAGCTCTTAATATGCCACAATCTTCACATTCTGAAGATAATGATGCGCAGATCCAAGATGATCCCTTGGAGATTTCCCACGATTCCTTTATCAAACAGCAGGAAGATGATCCTACTCTAAAGAAATTCTTTACTCTGGCAACAAAAGGTGATCCGAATAAGGATACAAATCGTAAATCTTGGATTACGATGAAGAATGGCGTACTTGTACGTATGGTACAAGACTCCGCTAAGTCCATTCATTCTCAAATCCTTGTGCCTAAAAAAATATGAGAGTTAAAATCTTACAGCACGCTCATGATTCGCAGTGTGCTGGACATATGGGTTTTTCCCGTACTAAAGCTAGAGTTCTTCAATCTTTCTTTTGGCCTGCTGTGAATAAGGACATACGAATCTATTGTCGATCTTGTAAAGTATGTCAAGAGATTAAATCCAGAGGTCCACGCCATGATGCACCTATTCAGGCTGCAGACATTCCCATTCGGCCATTTCAAAAAATGGCGATAGACATCATTGGTCCATTTAAGATAAAGTCTGCTAGAGGACACCAATTTATTTTGACGTGTGTTGATATGTGCACACGTTGGCCGGAGGCTGTTCCTCTAAAGAGCATAACTACTGCTGATGTCGCAGATGCTCTTTGGTTAATATTTTCTCGTCTGGGGTTTCCAGCAGAAATATTATCCGACCATGGTACCCAACTCATATCGGATACCATGTCTCAAGTAATGTCGACTCTGAAGATAGAGAGATCGCTGAGTAGTATTTATCATCCTATGTCCAATGGGATGGTGGAACGTTTGAATAGAACTCTGAAAAACCTACTAGGTAAGATAACAGAAGATCATCCTCAGGATTGGGATAGGGTTTTACCCGCGGCTCTCTTTGCATATAGAGAGGTCGCCAACGAACATACAGGATTTTCTCCCTTTGAACTTGTCTTTGGCGCGAAACCGCGAGGTCCTATGTCCTTACTTCATGATCTTATAACTGCTGATAATATTGTCGATGACACAAAATCCTCTTATGAATATGTCATCGCACTTAGACACAAGATTATTGAAGCATGCAAATTGGCAACTGCTTCTTCTGAATTTGCGAAACAGAAGGCAAGGGAATTTGCCAATAAAAAGAGATTTTTGCGTCAACTTTGTCCAGGTGACAAAGCATTTGTCTTGCTACCTTGTAGGGAAAATAGACTTCTCATTTCTTGGAAAGGTCCGTACGATATAATATCAAAAGTTTCCGATGTTGACTATATCGTCGATATTGACGGGAAGCGTAAAACCTTCCACATCAACATGCTCACGGAATTCCATGAACGTCCTGATTATTTACAACCTGTTTTCCAGGCAACGGACGATTTTCCAGTCCAACATGGACAGTACTCATCTCTGTCAGTAATACAGGATGAGGAAACGAGTTTCTCGGATGTAAATTTACCTTTTCCAATGATTCCTCTTCACTCTAATGAATCATGAAAGATGTTGCAATTTCTCCAGAATTATCTCCAGGAGAGCAGAAACAAGTTTCTACTTTGTTAGAACAATTTCAGGATGTCCTTACTGACATTCCTGGTCAAACGGATGTCATTCAACATGACATTATTCTTACTGACCATAGTCCTATAAGAGTCAGACCGTATCCTATCCCGATACATTTTCAAGCACAGGTAGAGAAAGAGTTAGATGAGATGATAGAGTTAAAAATTATTGAACCATCCACATCAGCATATTCTTCGCCGATGGTTATAGTACGGAAAAAAGACAATAACATACGTCTTTGCGTGGATTATCGCAAATTGAATCAAGTGACTAAATTCGATGCTGAACCTATGCCTTTACTAGAAGAGCTACTTACGAGACTATCGAATTCTCACTTCTTTACTAAACTCGATTTGTCTAAGGGATATTGGCAAGTTCCACTATCCGAACACGCCAAACCGTTTACTGCTTTTTCGACGCCTAGGGGTCTATTCCAATGGAATTTCATGCCTTTCGGTCTTATGAACGCCCCTGCAACATTTGTACGCATGATGCGTCGAATCCTATCTCATCGCTCAGATGTCATTGCGTATCTTGATGACATCTGTCTTTTCAGTGATACTTGGAACGATCACTATAATGGTATAAATGAACTATTGTCTATCTTACGCGAGCATAACCTGACAGCGAAACCATCGAAAGCATGTATTGGTTTTAGCGAAATATCTTTCTTAGGACACCGTGTTGGTCATGGGTTCCTAAAAACAGAAGACCATAATACAAGTAAGATACTTAACATTTCTATTCCTAAGACTAAAAAGCAAGTACGAAGTCTCTTAGGTCTAATACAATTTTATGGACGATTCATCCCGAATCTGTCCTCCATTATGTCACCTCTTTCTTCCTTGCTAAAGAAAGGGTCTCCTAATGTAGTCCATTGGACTCAAGAATGTCAATCCTCTTTGGATAAGGTTAAAACTATGTTTTCTACTTCACCTATCCTAGTATTGCCTTCTAAGGATAAGACATTTATTCTTCGTAGTGACGCTTCATCCACCGGGATTGGAGCTGCACTAATGCAAGAGTACTCTGGAACTCTGCATCCTGTGATGTATATTTCTCGGAAATTAAATGCCGCAGAGAAGAATTACTCGGTCCTAGACCGTGAATTATTGGCTATGGTTTGGTCAATCCTTAAACTGCAAAGATTTCTTCTGGGCGCGCATTTCATTGTGGAAACTGACCAGAAAGCTCTTACGGCTATTCAGAGTAAAAATCTGAAGAGCGCGAGATCAACGCGATACGCGATTGCTCTACAGCCATTTCATTTTTCGGTGCGAGCTATCCGTGGGTCAGAAAATGTGATGGCAGATATTTTGTCTAGATGCCCACATGATTCATAACTGTTATACAACTTTGATACAGTTGTTTCTATGTTGAAATGTGTACACATATGTAATATATCATATATTGATTGTAACACTACTTAGCGGTTCATTGATATTTATTCACCGCTGATCTTTCAATGTTTTTCGTCTTTGATGATCATGATGTTAAGATATCTTAGATGAAATTTATGTATAAACTAAGGTGGAAATTGTGTCATTGCTAATATTGTAGTATGCGTTGGTGACACCTCTCTGGAAATATTAATACTTAGAGAAGTACCTTCTCTAAGGTCATAAAACTTATGCTTATCATCTGCGCATTGTATTGGTGCGTTGTGAGCCTATTGTATGTTGCTCCTAGATGTATTTCAAAAAAAAAAATGTACCATTTTTTTTTTCCCGAGGGGTGTGGTAATCTGTTGCGTGCATATTTTGACGCACATATTACAAAAATCGATATGGCTATTTAATATGGAAAAAATATAGACATTCATTCATTTGTGTATGAAAATGCTGTCTATGGGAAAAGCGAGAGAATCCATGTTTGATTCACACTTTTGATTATAGGAGTAATCGTTCTTGATATTGATCCGGCGCATGGATTGCTCTTACGGTTGTACTTATTTTTTAGGGCCAGAAAATATATTAATTTGCTTATGGTGTTTATGGCCTGAATTCATATGTATTACATATTATTAGTACAAGTAGAATCAGTCCTATATTGTATATTTTGGATGGGTAGGCGGGACTAGATTCTTATTATTCCGGTCTAGCGGAAGTATGAGTTGTCTTGACAAGTCGTGATGAGTTCCGATGTACCGTGATAATGGCGTGTACGCACTTTTCAAAGGGCTGGTAGATTGTTAAGGAAATATAATTCAGGAAGTGGTTTTCTTCTAAAGGAGATGGTATCTCTACTATAGTTTATGTTAGAGACTCTCCTAAGGTACGGTACAATGTATAATTCGGACTCCATGTATTGCCAGACCCTATTTTGATGATCTCATGTCGATTCGACCTAGATGGAACATTGTGCTTCGTATCGCTAAGGTCGTGTTTTGTATCGACAAAGATGACAGACTTTCCTACAGCGGTTATGGCTACGTGAATTAACCTGATCATCGTAGAGCTGTATGGGAACATTTATGAAATCAGTTATATACCCATTATAAATTAACTCTGGCTTATATTCTCCTTCCTATGAATGAGTGAACGACAACTCAGGGAGGCAGCCATGTTAGATTTCGGTCATCATATGCTTTGATCACTGCCAAGAGAACAGATTATTTATCCTATTATCGGACAGTGACAGGGAGATCTCAATCTTGCTAGAAACCCCCTCTTTCGTGGTTTCATAATATATGCTACAAACTATGGACGTCAAGTAACCTTAGTTATTTACCGATCTGCCTTCACTGACGCGTTTAGTCAGATAGGGGGATGCGGCCATAATATATCATGACATTGAACTTTTGATGTACTGCCCATTCTTTCTGAATGTGTCATGACTTCAGATCTGCTATGTATACCTACAAATTGATATGTCAACATACCATGATGTACTCGTATGTCCCAGTGTGTACGTCTGAATAAATTGAGTAAACAAAGATTCCAGCAGTCTGCATTGGTGCCTTGTAGACACACGTGTATGAGTGGTTATATTGGTCAGCACACGAACAGTACACCATTCGCGGTAATCACACTCTACACTTCTACTTCATACATACACCATCCTGCGTCGGTTGAAGTGACCAAGTTTAGGGCCTGCTTCCCCTGGAGCCTTTGCCTTCCCTAACTCAGGACTAGGGTGAGTTACCCATTTACAGCTGGGTAGACTGGAGCATGCCTGATCTCAACAACACACCACTCTTCCTTACAGAGCATACAGACTGACACTTTACAGAGTGGAAAGAAGAAAAGAAACTTTACAGTGGACAATATACAAACTTTACATACGCCAAATAAATGGTAGTTAAGATTACTCACTGAAAAATAAGTTTCTACAGTGGAAACAAAATAATTATTGCACAAATTTAAGGAGGAAAAAAATCCATTAATTTTAAATCCACTATCAAGTTCACCCGTGAAGTCAGTTAGGGTAAGGAAGGCAATTACAGGACGTATAGTCTGATCGCGCTCCTTAGCTTAGCTCAAACACCTACTTCTTCAGAACCCTGTGACTGTTAGACAGCCACAAACTTTACCAGCGTTTAGTATTTTAAAATCATTAATTAGCATATATTCCGACAAAATCAACCTGTAACTCAAATGTATATTACTGAAAATGCTGTGGAAAAACAATTATTAATTGTGTGGTCAGCACGCCCATAAACAGATCGTTTCGTCTAGGGGATAAATTATTTTTAAAAGATACAAAACTCACAAGACATCACACTCTTACTCTATATCAGAATAAAGAAAATTACAGACGAGCTGATATTTGCCGTCTTGTCTTCCTATTCTAAATTCAAAATCCCGTTAGACGAGTCCACATTTGTCGTACTCGTCTTCCTATTCTAAGTTCAAAAATCCTTCGGACGAGACCACATTTGTCGTAGATTTTTGATAGGAAATTAAGACTTGGGTTGGTCCCTTCTGAATCAATTAGAATAAGTGATAGTCACAGTGAGAGATGATAATAGAAAAGAGATTTCCACGAGTGAGATGGTAGAATGTGATAGAGGCTGTCACTGAGATCGAGAAATCTTCTCTCTCTCTCTGCCTATCTTCTACGACAGATTTAGAGGAGTCAGACAGTCTAAACACACACACACACACACACACACATATATATATATATATATATATATATATATATATATATATATATATATATATATATATATATATATATATATATATATATATATATATATATCCACTCACGTGCACGCACATTCAAGTGACGACAGTTAAACACACAGACGTGGGGAAACTATAACAGTGATTATATAGATATTTTGGAACGAAACTGACCGACATGCTGGAATAATTATTGAGTAGTTTAATTATCATAACAAACTTCTCTCACAACATATAAAATTACATCAAAGCATATACAAATAGTCATAAAGTCATTAAAAGTGCTACAAGAATGATAGACCCACAGTATGATCCTTTTCCTCGATGTATAGCTTACAGTCCCGTTAGGAGAACGATGATAGCCCAAAGAGTCACAGATACATATGATTTGGGTCTAATATTTTCCCCATTTAAAGGTATGAACTGACTTTGATAGCAGTATCTATTCTAAGGAAAAATATAGTTTAGCAACAAAAATCTTCCATAAAGAAAGTTACAACAGTGAGTGAATCAAACGAAGAACATCCCACAGTCTACTTTCACTCGGTTCTTTCATCAGGGCCCTGACTCACCCAAACTTACCTACAAGCGTGCTGCTGTTCGCCGTCTGGCGCAAACTTTAGGACACTTCTCTACAGTGAATCTGTATTCTTTGGATAAAGAGAATCCCAGCTCTGCAGATACAGGTTTCTTCCACTGCATCCGGGGAGCATTCACTTCACCAGTTTAATTTTAAGATATCTGTTAAGGTCACTTGAATCAGTTTGGGTAAGAAAGTTAAACGGGCACACAGTGTCAGAAACACGAGGTTTCCCTTAATTAGGAAAATAACCGGTGGACGACTTCTCTCAACAAATAATCTTGGTTCACCACACACTTGAACAAATAATGTCGGAAAAGTTAATGTTTTTGTTCTGTAATTATTTTCGCCACAAGGCAGCATGTACTTTAGAGTTTGTGAAGAAATATGATCTGGCTCAAAGGCCCAGTATAAGCATTTATTCTTTAAAAAAAACCGTTAGTGGGATTGATGTTCTGTCTATCTCTGAAGGCACACGCCCTGTCAAACAGGTGTTACTTGAAAACCCACGTGGTTAAAGATAAAAAAATGTTTATGTTTCTCACAGGTATGTCTCTGTACTAAACGCCGGCAAAGTTGGGTTACCCCAGTATTCACTCAACACAGAACTACAGTATCACAACGAAACTAAGAGATTTCATTTATAAGTTTAAGTATCTAGAACGAAGTGACCACGTCTACTGCAAATTGAGAATGAGTGAAAAAAATTTAAAACTCTGACTATATCTATGAAACAGACAAAGGCTCCCACTATTTCCAAACCTCCGATCTCTCCCCTCTCCTAACACCTACGTTAACTTAGACGCATGCCGTAACTGCCACCAGTGCGTCTTTCACACCTACGTTAACAAACTGACCGAGAGCGCGCGTGTCAGATGCGAATCACAGACGACCCGTCTCCAATGCAGAGGCAGTTTTCACACCTCCCCGAGAAACTCAGCCTGAGAACCGCTGTGACAGGTGAAAATGCTAGACGATATATCTCAATTACGCGCCGTGCAGATGGAAAATGTAGACAGTTGTCTGCTTTCCCCTGTCTTACTGGACGAAATTCACAGTATATCGTCTGCTGCGATACTGACTTCTGATGCAATAGAATGCATTTTAACGCTCTCTCGTCTCGTGCAGAGATTGACACGTTATGTCATAAATGCGTTCTCAGTAAGGGAAAGAAACAGGTAAACGTTAGAATGGGAAAATAAATATTTCTCGCAAACGAACGAATGCGAAAAATACAGGAAAAGGATAAAGAGTGATAAATAAAATAGAGGACACGGGTGGAAGAAAGAAAGGACATATAGAAAATTTATTAATCATAATCTCTATGCGACAAGAACAGGTGCCAATTTGACAATAGAAACGCTGTAAGAACAAATGACAATATGACAATAGAAACACTGGAAGAACAGATGAAAATATGACAATAGAAACGCTGGAAGAACAGATGGCAATATGACAATAGAAACACTGGAAGAACAGATGGCAATATGACAATAGAAACACTGGAAGAACAGATGACATTATGACAATAGAAACACTGGAAGAACAGATGACAATATGACAATAGAAACACTGGAAGAACAGATGACAATATGATAATAGAAACACTGGAATAACAGAAGACAATATGACAATAGAAACACTGGAAGAATGACGACAATATGACAATAGAAACACTGGAAGAATAGATGACAATATGAAAATAGAAATACTGGAAGAATAGATGACAACATGACAATAGAAACACTGGAAGAATAGATGACAATATGTCAATAGAAACGCTGGAAGGATAGATGACAATATGACAATAGGAACACTGGAAGAATAGATGACAATATGACAATAGAAACAGTGGAAGAATAGATGACAATATGACAATAGAAACACAGGAAAAATAGATGACTATATGACAATAGAAACACTGGAAGAATAGACGACAATATGACAATAGAAACACTGGAAGAATAGATGACAATATGACAATAGAAACACTGGAAGAATAGATGACCATATGACAATATAAACACTGGAAGAATAGATGACAATATGACAATAGAAACGCTGGAAGAACAGATGACAATATGACAATAGAAAGTCTGGAAGAATAGATGACAATATGACAATAGAAACACTGGAAGAATAGATGACAATATGAAAATAGAAACACTAGAAGAATAGATTACAATATGACAATAGAAACACTGGAAGAATAGATGACAATATGAAAATAGAAACACTGGAAGAATAGATGACAACATGACAATAGAAACACTGGAAGAATAGATGACAATTTGAAAATAGAAACACTGGAAGAATAGATGAGAATATTACAATAGAAACACTGGAAGAATAGATGACAATATGACAATAGAAACAGTGGAAGAATAGATGACAATATGACAATAGAAACACTGGAAAAATAGATGACTATATAACCATAGAAACACTAGAAGAATAGATGAAAATATGACAATAGAAACACTGGAATAATAGATGACAATATGACAATAGAAACACTGGAAGAATAGATGACAATATGACAATAGAAACACTGGAAAAATAGATGACAATAGAAACGCTGGAAGAACAGATGACAATATGACAATAGAAAGTCTGGAAGAATAGATGACAATATGACAATAGAAATGCTGGAAGAATAGATGACAATACGACAATAGAAACGCTGGAAGAACAGATGACAATATGACAATAGAAACACTGGAAGAACAGATGGTGATATAAAAAAACAGTGGAAGAACAGATGACAATATGACAATAGAAACACTGGAAGAACAGATGGTGATATAAAAATAGAAACAGTGGAAGAACAGATGACAATATGACAATAGAAACACTGGAAGAACAGATGGCAATATCAAAATGTATGTAAAGATAGTCCTGTAGCAGATACTGCTATTGGGGAGTGAAGTGTTACAGACCTCACTATACTATTTCCAGCTTCGAAAGGTATGGTGACCAGTTCCCTTCCTCTCTGCTTTTGCCTTCCCTAACTTAAAATCAGAGTGGTGTTTTCATGTACAGCTGCGCAGACTGGACGACAGTGTTTCTAATCCGGTACCTTTGCCGCGATAGGCATGCATTCTAACCACTTTACCAATCGGATGCTGATATCAAAATACGAACACAAATGGCAAGATAGCATTTTAGTGCTCTAAGAAAAATATGGAAATCAAAAGAAATCATGTTATCACAAAAAAAAAGAATCTTTAACACAGATGTCAAGTCAGGTCTATTGTATGGCTCTAATTCACGGAGATCATTCATTTCTCAGAAATGAACAACGCACAGTATACAAAATAACTAAATTCATCAGCGGAAAACGAGGTGCAAACAATATTACATTAGTAAGAGAACAGATGACAATATGACAATAGAAACACTGGAAGAACAGATGAAAATATGACAATAGAAACGCTGGAAGAACAGATGGCAATATGACAATAGAAACACTGGAAGAACAGATGGCAATATGACAATAGAAACACTGGAAGAACAGATGGCGATATCAAAATAGAAACACTGGAAGAACAGTTGGCAATATCAAAATAGAAACACTGGAAGAACAGGTGGCGACATCTAAATAGAAACACTGGAAGAACAGATGACAATATGACAATAGAAACACCGGAAGAACAGATGGCAATATGACAACAGAAACACTGGAAGAACAGATGAAAATATGACAATAGAAACACTGGAAGAACAGATGACAATATGACAATAGAAACACTGGAAGAATAGATGACAATATGACAATAGAAACACTGGAAGAACAGATGACAATATGACAATAGAAATACTGGAAAACAGATGCCAATATGAAAATAGAAACACTGGAAGAACAGATGGCAATATGACAATAGAAACACTGGAAGAATAGATGACCATATGACAATATAAACACTGGAAGAATAGATGACAATATGACAATAGAAACACTGGAAGAACAGATGACAATATGACAATAGAAAGTCTGGAAGAATAGATGACAATATGACAATAGAAACACTGGAATAATAGATGACAATATGAAAATAGAAACACTAGAAGAATAGATTACAATATGACAATAGAAACACTGGAAGAATAGATGACAATATGAAAATAGAAACACTGGAAGAATAGATGACAACATGACAATAGAAACACTGGAAGAATAGATGACAATTTGAAAATATAACACTGGAAGAATAGATGAGAATATTACAATAGAAACACTGGAAGAATAGATGACAATAGAAACAGTGGAAAAATAGATGACAATATGACAATAGAAACACTGGAAAAATAGATGACTATATGACAATAGAAACACTAGAAGAATAGATGACAATATGACAATAGAAACACTGGAAGAATAGATGACAATATGACAATAGAAACACTGGAAGAATAGATGACAATATGACAATAGAAACGCTGGAAGGATAGATGACAATATGACAATAGAAACGCTGGAAGAACAGATGACAATATGACAATAGAAAGTCTGGAAGAATAGATGACAATATGACAATAGAAATGCTGGAAGAATAGATGACAATACGACAATAGAAACGCTGGAAGAACAGATGACAATATGACAATAGAAACACTGGAAGAACAGATGGCGATATCAAAATAGAAACACTGGAAGAACAGTTGGCAATATGACAATAGAAACACTGGAAGAACAGATGGTGATATAAAAATAGAAACAGTGGAAGAACAGATGACAATATGACAATAGAAACACTGGAAGAACAGATGGCAATATCAAAATGTATGTAAAGATAGTCCTGTAGCAGATACTGCTATTGGGGAGTGAAGTGTTACAGACCTCACTATACTATTTCCAGCTTCGAAAGGTATGGTGACCAGTTCCCTTCCTCTCTGCTTTTGCCTTCCGTAACTTAAAATCAGAGTGGTGACGACAGTGTTTCTAATCCGGTACCTTTGTCGCGATAGGCATGCATTCTAACCACTTTACCAATCGGATGCTGATATCAAAATACGAACACAAATGGCAAGATAGCATTTTAGTGCTCTAAGAAAAATATGGAAATCAAAAGAAATCATGTTATCACAAAAAATAGAATCTTTAACTCAGATGTCAAGTCAGGTCTATTGTATGGCTCTAATTCACGGAGATCATTCATTTCTCAGAAATGAACAACGCACAGTATACAAAATAACTAAATTCATCAGCGGAAAACGAGGTGCAAACAATATTACATTAGTAAGAGAACAGATGACAATATGACAATAGAAACACTGGAAGAACAGATGAAAATATGACAATAGAAACGCTGGAAGAACAGATGGCAATATGACAATAGAAACACTGGAAGAACAGATGGCAATATGACAATAGAAACACTGGAAGAACAGATGGCGATATCAAAATAGAAACACTGGAAGAACAGTTGGCAATATCAAAATAGAAACACTGGAAGAACAGGTGGCGACATCTAAATAGAAACACTGGAAGAACAGATGACAATATGACAATAGAAACGCTGGAAGAACAGATGACAATATGACAATAGATACTTTAGAAGAACAGATGACAATATGACAATAGAAACGCTGGAAGAACAGATGGCAATATGACAATAGAAACACTGGAAGAACAGATGACAATATGAAAATAGAAACACTGGAAGAACAGATGACAATATGACAATAGAAATACTGGAAAACAGATGCCAATATGAAAATAGAAACACTGGAAGAACAGATGGCAATATGACAATAGAAACACTGGAAGAACAGATGACATTATGACAATAGAAACACTGGAAGAACAGATGACAATATGACAATAGAAACACTGGAAGAACAGATGACAATATGATAATAGAAACACTGGAAGAACAGATACCAATATGAAAATAGAAACACCGGAAGAACAGATGGCAATATGACAACAGAAACACTGGAAGAACAGATGAAAATATGACAATAGAAACACTGGAAGAACAGATGACAATATGACAATAGAAACACTGGAAGAACAGATGACAATATGACAATAGAAACACTGGAAGAATAGACGAAAATATGACAATAGAAACACTGGAAGAATAGATGACAATATGAAAATAGAAACACTGGAAGAATAGATGACAACATGACAATAGAAACACTGGAAGAATAGATGACAATATGACAATAGAAACGCTGGAAGGATAGATGATAATATGACAGTAGGAACACTGGAAGAATAGATGACAATATGACAATAGAAACAGTGGAAGAATAGATGACAATATGACAATAGAAACACTGGAAGAATAGATGACAATATGACAATAGAAACACTGGAAGAATAGATGACCATATGACAATATAAACACTGGAAGAATAGATGACAATATGACAATAGAAACGCTGGAAGAACAGATGACAATATGACAATAGAAAGTCTGGAAGAATAGATGACAATATGACAATAGAAACGCTGGAAGAACAGATGACAATATGACAATAGAAAGTCTGGAAGAATAGATGACAATATGACAATAGAAACACTGGAAGAATAGATGACAATATGAAAATAGAAACACTAGAAGAATAGATTACAATATGACAATAGAAACACTGGAAGAATAGATGACAATATGAAAATAGAAACACTGGAATAATAGATGACAACATGTCAATAGAAACACTGGAAGAATAGATGACAATTTGAAAATAGAAACACTGGAAGAATAGATGAGAATATTACAATAGAAACACTGGAAGAATAGATTACAATATGACAATAGAAACAGTGGAAGAATAGATGACAATATGACAATAGAAACACTGGAAAAATAGATGACTATATGACAATAGAAACACTAGAAGAAAAGATGACAATATGACAATAGAAACACTGGAAGAATAGATGACAATATGACAATAGAAACACTGGAAGAATAGATGACAATATGACAATAGAAACACTGGAAGAATAGATGACAATATGACAATAGAAACACTGGAAGAATAGATGACAATATGACAATAGAAACAGTGTTTCTATTACATTAGTAAGAGATAAGCAAGGAAATCTCATCACGACAGCAGAAGGACAGAAAACAAAATGGGCAGAGCACTTCAGGGAAACTCTGAACAAGAAACCACCAGAGACACAAATGAATGTTCCTGAGGCTGAAAACGATCAAGATGTAAATACAAACATTCCACGAAAAGAAGAAATCATCACAGCAATCAAAGGGTTAAAGAACGGAAAAGCTCCTGGTCATGATAACTTAAATGCAGAGCTATTTAAGACAGACCCTGAGCTAGCAGCAGAACTATTAGAACCACTATTTGCACAAGTCTGGAAAACGGGGACAACACAATCTGAGTGGAACAAAGGAGTAATTGTCAAATTGCACAAGAAGGGAGATCTCGCAGACTGCAGTAATTGGAGAGGAATCACTCTTCTCTCAGTTCCCAGCAAAACACTAGGCAGGATAATTATACAGAGAATTTCAAAAGCAGTAGACCACAAACTGAGGAAAGAACAAGCAGGATTTAGAAAGAACAGAAGATGTGTAGATCATATATTCACTCTCCGGAACATTATAGAGCAGTGCTCAGAATGGCAAAGACAGCTGTACATTAATTTCGTTGATTTTGAAAAGGCTTTTGACAGCATACATAGGGACAGTGTGTGGAAAATACTGAGGGCTTATGGAATTCCAAGCTGCATAGTATCAATCATAAAAAGCCTCTATGCCAACTTTACGTGTAGTGTTGGGCAGAGCAACCTAACCTTTGAGGTGAAGACAGGAGTACGACAGGGATGCCCCTTATCAACCACTCTATTTTTAACAGTCATAGATTGGGTGATGCGCCAGACAACAGAGGGCAGTCCAAGAGGAATAAGATGGACAACATTTTCTACATTGGAAGATCTGGAATATGCAGATGACATTGCACTACTAGCACATTCACATCAACACATCCAGGAAAAAACGGATAGACTTTATAAGTTTGGCCAGCAGGTGGGCTTGAACATCAATTTAAAGAAGTCAGAGGTCATGACGCTCAATGTGAGCAACCCTGAGCCCATATCAGTAAGGAATCAGCAACTGGTACAGACAGAAACCTTCTCATACCTAGGATGCATAGTAACACCAGACGGCGGGGCAGGCAAAGACATAAACATCAGAATGAATAGTGCAAGAACAACCTTTTTTAGCCTAAACAACATCTGGAAGTCCTCTCAATACAGCACAAGCACAAAATTAAGATTATATCAAAGCTGTGTACTTTCTGTGCTTTTCTATGGTGCGGAATGCTGGAGAGTTACAGAGAAGGAAATGTCGAAATTGTCCTCTTTTCACACAACATGCCTAAGAAAAATTCACCGAATCTTTTGGCCGAATACCATCACCAACCAAGATCTGCTTACTCGGAGCAAGCAAGAGGACATGCACACCATCATAGCTGGCAGACGCTGGAGCTGGGTTGGCCATGTCCTCAGAATAGACCCCGATGCCATCACAAGAACAGCTATGCTTTGGATACCTGAAGGAAAACGAAAGAGAGGCCGACCAAAAACTACCTAGAGGAGGACTGCGGAGGCTGAGATGCAGGGAATGAACCAGAGTTGGGGCACTGTACGAAGGATGGCCACCGACCGAGCAAAGTGGAATCAATTTGTTGTTGCCCTACAAGACGCCACTAGGCGTGATGGCCACTGACTGCTTTGACGGTCGGCGGCTAATGATCAAAGAAGAAGAATACACGGAGAACAAATTTGTAAAAAATAACAATCAAGAATTAACATACTTTTATACATGGGCGCATGCGCAGAATACAAGGATTGAAATGGTATGACAAAGTCATGAGAAGTGATGGTAAAATAACAAAACGAATACTAGTGGCGCAAGAAATGAAGAATAGACGATGGTGATTGATAGGACAAACATAGAGGACACCAGAATTACATCATTAACTCTTTCTGTCCCACGCACGTTTTAGGTTTTGCAAATACACCAAAATGCGTACCAATTTTCTTTTCACAGAAATTTAAACACAAGCAGTAAACATATTGTTGCTGTCTATTTAGCCTATATATTAAAGACATCAACCTGTTTAATTATTTTGATAGTCTAAGAAAGGGAACTGGTGATTTACGTTAATGACAGGATTGATTCCTGGTTATCTTCCCCTTGTCTTATGTTGACCTGTGTCTTAAATTGCTGTCATGTCTTAAGTTACTATTCACATGACCATATACGAAGTGGCTTTGCCTCTCGCTTGAGGAAACGCCCTGGTCTTGTGTTTAAGTTTCGCTCAGGTCTGTGCTGTTTGCACATGCGCAGGTTTTTGGCGCAAAGACCGGGACTTCCGTCTTGTACGAGTGTACCCTGGGCGTTGTGATCGGACAGAAGTCCGAAGATTTTCCTTGCCATCTTTTTCGGGGATTTGGAAGTTCATTGTATGACTGAGATGTCATCTTTCCTTCCCCAGTTCATTCTGTATGCCAGGAATGGCAGTGAGGTGTTTAGTGTTTTTCTAGGATTCTGAACAAAGGTAATAAAGTCATTTATGATCTTTCGTATGCCTAGAGTATAGAAATACATTTCGGCGACAAGTTGAACAGAGCTCACAGCTGGTATATTATAAAGAGCCCCATTGTTGGTGCTTGTTACGGGAGCTAAGACCAATCGTCTTTTGAACATTAGAGCCCAGATAAAGTTACCTACTTGAGTAGAGGATTGGCAGGAATATGTACACGAAAAGTTAAAACACCAAGGTTGCCTAATATTTGAGGTCCGCTACTTGCGGCCTGATGCTGTCGCCATAAAGGTCCGTGGTTACGGCCTTTATTCTTCATGAGAAGAAGTGCCTGGCATGTGATGCTAGAAAAAGTCATAGCCTTTTGTTAGGCCATTAAAACCGCCCTTCCCGTGCGGTCTATTTGCAGAGGGGTACCTGACGGGTTCTGTCAGGGTACCAGAACTTCAGTAGATGAAAGCAGAAAGTAGATTGACAATTCATTATTGTTTGCACCATGTATCTGAGCTGATGCAAAGGGTTAACTACAATTACCCTCATATAATGTCCATGATTATTATGCCATTGAAACGTCGTATAATAAATATTGTAAAACATCAGCAGCATTACCTACCTTCACTGACTTCTGCATGTGGGTGAGTGGGTTCAGTGTGCAGCTGTCCAAGAGCCTAGATGCATTCGCCTACACCCACACTTACCACATCATCCCACATGATATTACAAGTACTACACGCCTGAATACATGTATGCTGTTTGTGTGTGAGTGTCTTCATTACACCCTGACAGCGCCTCATGCTGGTGACCCAGATATTCACCGCAACCTTGAACTGCCCAGGTGACAAAACGACACGCCCACTCTACGACACTTTAACACGAACAAACAGACTTTTACATCTGGTGGGCCAGATTAGTGGGTTTTTCAGCTACACAGGACAGTGGTAAATAGGTCAACGACTGCTGACCCACATAAACACTAACGTTAGCATCTTATGATATTGCTACATGGACCACAGCTGCTACAGAAGTTGAGGATATTGCTACATGGACCACAGCTGCTACAGAAGTTGAGGATATTGCTACATGGACCACAGCTGCTACAGAAGTTGAGTGACACTACTACGAATAAGCGTTCTACTGCAGTTCTACAGACGTTGTCCATTTATATGTGCGGGCAAGTTACATCGTTTACTGTCAAGCTCTTAATGTAAACAATTCAGCTGTTTGTTTACATACTACAGTCTACAGACATAACAACGTTGGATCTTCCGGTCGCAACTAGTTGTCGAGAATGTCACAGTAGCTGTACGTTTGAAGACCACTGTATATTGTCGTAGGTCGGTAACCATCGACGGTGGATCTTCCATCATTGCTGTTCTTTATTGTACTTCGGTGTTGACAAAAGGCCAGGATTGTACTTTAAGATAAGTGGCAGTCAGTTTTGGAAACTAAGCCGTTATATTGTGTGTAACTGAGCCTTCTTTGCAACGCATTCTATTATATGCTTTCTGTTGTGTTGCATGTGTAGATTAGGGTTTATTTCTGCGGGTCTGGTTGGGTCGGTGACTCCAATAGAATATCCCACATAACCGAGGGTCTATTGTGAGCGTTCTGTTAGGGAACTTATCGTGAATTTCCCATCTGTGAAAATTTATTGCGACTTTGTTGCTTACACGATATTTGTTGTTAGTTGTGACGAGATGTGTTAGTGTCGTTTTCGTTAATTTTCTCCATTTTTCAGTTTTGTTCGGATTTGTTTGTATTTGTCTGCCTTCTCTTTTCTATTGTTTATTTCTATACACCCTTTATATTTATACACTGTGTTGTGTTTGTATTATTGTGATTTTTCGCAGTTATCATTATAATTTTTTAACATTTTCTTTAGTTTAACATTTCAGTTTAGTTGACTTCTGCGAATGTTTTCGATTGTCCAGATGTTTGTCTTTGTTTAATTAATGTTGTATTTTGTTATCATATACAGTCTACATATATACTTGATCATGTACTATTATTAATATGATGCACGTTAGATATGAGGAGATTAATGGTGTCATTATAAACAAGGTAATTATACAAAGTCTTTGTCAAAGACTTGTCTCCCACTGAGATTGGGATATTGTGTATTATTATTTCAGAGGTATTGATAGCACATTATTGGACATAATGTCTACATTGGATTACTTTATCCAGCAAGGGATAACCCTTGGCAAAACTGGTGAGAAATTGGAAGAGTTTGCACTTACTAAATACGACAATGCGCCAAAAGCAGAAGAGAAAAAACAAAAAGCTGAGGAGAACAGATTGGAAAAAGAAGCTGAAGAGAGAAAAATTCAGCAGGAAAGAGAAGAGAAAAAGTTCCAAAGAGAAGCTGAAGAGAGAAAAATTCAGCAGGAAAGAGAATTTGAAAAGAAAAAGTTACAAAGAGAAGCTGACGAGAGAAAAATTCAGCAGGAAAGAGAAGCTGAAGAGAGAAAGTTACAAAGAGAAGCTGAGGAGAGAAGAGAAAAACAGAAAATGGAACATGAGGAAAAACTCTTGACTTTGGAGATTGAGAAATCAAAAGTGATGAATATGAGTAGTTCTCAAGCGACTTCTAGTAAGACAGATCATAATACGTATAAAGTAAAGCTACCTCCTTTCAATGCTGCAAAGGATGATATAATGTTCTATCTTGATAGATTTGAACTTTCATGCGTATCGCATAAGGTAGATAAGGAAAAGTATGTCGGTCAACAGTTGGATACACTTACAGGTGTACCATTAAATACAATAATGGCAATAGATGAACCTGACAAGACTAACTATGAAGTGGTCAGAGCAACCTTATTAAAGAGGTATCAACTTGAAGAAGATGATTATCGTCTTCGTTTTAAGAGTATGTTACCAGAAACTGGGGTAGAGTTCTCAGACTTTTTTACAAAGATACGTCTTACTTTCACTCGATGGATTGAGTTATCGAAGACTGAAAAAACGCAAGTTTGATAAGAAAAATAATCGTAATTACGGACGGGATCAGGGTGATCTATCCCACAGTGGTTCGTCTTCAAAGAACTGGATGCGATCTGACAGCTTTCGTAGGGGTAGCCACAATAGAAACTATCCTAGCTATCATAATTTTGCAGGGAAACAGCACAGTCAATCTGGTAGATATTATAATCAAAGTATAAATCACAATCATAATTGTGAAAACTGCGGTGCAAACCAAAGTAAAAAGTCAAATAACAATAATTCCAGAGGACATAATAGTCGGGGTAGATGGCAACACAACAATAATAGATCATGTCATCATGCTAACTGTGCTCAACAAGAGTCACAGGTAGTTAGTAATGAATCAAATGATAATAAAGCTAACCCATGTGCTGTCACATTTTCTGCCTTCGATTATGGGAGAGCATCTCAATGCCCTCAGTGCACTACTTTGTTTGAACCTACTACCATATCTACCTTGAGTTGTGGCCTCTACCCGCTCTTCATGCTGCAGCGGCGCATGACGGGAGAGGATCTCTTCTCTTACATAGGAGTCTAGTGAATAAAAATCCAGTCTCAGTTCTCTTTGATTCTGGATGTACTACTATTGGAGTTAAACAATCTCTCGTAGATCCTTCCTGTGCCACTGGAAAGGTAATCAAATGTGTAACATTTGGTGGCACAGTAGAAAATTACTCGACTGCTATCATACACATAGCTACTCCTTTCTTTACGGGAGATGTCCACGCATGTCTGCTGCCGAATGCTATTGCGGATCTTATCGTCGGGCGTATACACGGGGTTAAGGAATGTACCCCGCAGCAAATTTTTGCCTGGAAAGAAGAAAATATGGAAATTTCTAATGCAGTTGTCACGAGAGCACAGGCTCATAATATGCCTCCGTCTTCATCGACCGAAGGTGATGAAGTACTTGATCAAGATGATCATTCGTTAATTGTGCGTGACTCTTTTATAAAAAGTCAACAAGAGGACACTTCTTTAAAAAAATTCTTCGTTCTGGTTAAAGACGGTGATCCAAATCAGAACACAAATCGCAAGTCTTGGATCACTATGAAGAATGGTGTTAGTAGCATCTATCACCCGATGTCTAATGGGTTAGTCGAACGTCTCAATAGAACCCTCAAAAATTTACTTAAGAAAATAACTGAGGATCATCCTCAAGATTGGGACAGAGTCTTACCCGCGGCTCTCTTTGCATACAGAGAGGTTCCCAATGAACACACAGGGTGTTCTCCTTTTGAGCTCGTCTTTGGCCCGCGTCCTCGCGGCCCTATGTCTTTGCTTCACGACCTTATAGCTGCCGATGATATCAGTGATGACACACAATCTTCTTATGAATATGTCATTGCAATCAGGCAGAAAATCATTGAAGCATGCAAATTAGCAACTTCTGCATCGGAATTTGCTAAAGAAAAGGCAAGGCAAGTTGCAAATAAAAATAGATGCCTACGACAACAGTGTCCTGGTGACAAAGCATTTGTATTACTCCCTACCAGGGAAAATAGACTTCTCATCGGATGGAAAGGTCTTTTTATGATTGTCTCTAACATTTCTGATGTCGATTATGTTGTCGATATAGACGGGAAACATAAAACCTTTCATATAAACATGCTTATGGAATTTTTTTAACGTCCAGAATACTTCAACCTATATTTCAAGGGACGGACGACACTCCAGTCCCTCATGGTTATTACTCATCTCTGTCAGTTATACAGGATGAAGAATCTACTTTCTCGGACGTTAATTTTCCTCTTCCGATGATTCCACTTCATTCTACGGAATCATGGAAAATTTTGCTATTTCTCCTAGATTGTCTACTGAGGAACAGCTACAAGTCTATTCCACGTTACAAACATTTCAGGATGTTCTCACGGACATTCCTGGACACACATCAGTCATTAATCATGACATAATACTTACTGACCATACTCCTATCAGGGTCAGACCTTACCCTATTCCTATTCATTTCCAAACACAGGTCGAGAAAGAATTGGATGAAATGATACAGTTGAAAATAATTGAACCATCCAATTCGGCATACTCTTCGTCTATGGTTATTGTTCGAAAGAAAGACAATAACATACGCCTTTGCGTCGATTACCGTAAACTAAACCAAGTAACAAAATTCGATGCTGAACCTATGCCTCTATTGGATGAGCTACTTACTAGACTTTCTAACTCTCGTTTCTTCACCAAACTCGACTTGTCTAAAGGTTATTGGCAAGTTCCTCTAACTGAACGAGCCAAACCTCTCACTGCTTTCTCTACACCCAGGGCTTGTTCCAATGGAACCTCATGCCTTTTGGCCTTATGAATGCCCCAGCTACATTCGTACGCATGATGCGTCGAATTCTTTCACATCGTTCAGAGGTTATTGCATACTTGGACGATATCTGTCTCTTTAGTGATTCTTGGGAAGATCACTATTTGATGTTATGTGAACTGCTGCTATTCTGCGCGAGCATAACTTGACAGCTAAACCCTCTAAAGCCTATGTTGGATTTAGTGAAATGTCTTTTCTTGGTCACCGTGTTTGACATGGTCTCTTGAAGACAGAGGACCAGAACACTTCTAAGATACTCAACATCACTATTCCTAAGACAAAGAAACAGATCCATAGTCTCTTAGGCCTAATACAGTTCTACGGAAGATTTATTCAGAATCTTTTTTCTATTACGGCACCACTCTCAACCCTATTGAAGAAAGGGTCTCCTAATGTGGTGCGCTGGTCACAAGAATGCCAATCTTCATTGGATCAGATTAAGTCATTATTTTCATCTCCTCCTATCTTAAGACTTCCTACAGCTGATAAAACGTTTGTCCTTCGTAGTGACGCCTCATCAACAGGGATCGGAGCGGCACTGATGCAAGAGTATTCAGACACTCTGCATCCTGTAATGTACGTCTCTAGGAAACTGAATGCGGCAGAAAGGAATTATTCCGTTCTAGACCGAGAATTATTGCCTATGGTCTGGGCGATTCTTAAACTCCAAAGATTCCTTCTCGGCGCGCATTTCATAATAGAAACCGACCAAAAAGCTCTCACAGCTATGCAGAGTAAGGATTTGAAGAGCTCAAGATCCACTCGATATGCTATTGCTCTTCGACCTTTTCATTTCACGGTTCGAGCTATCCGTGGTTCGGATAATATGATGGCAGACATACTGTCGCGATGCCCACATGAATCTACTTAACTCTTATGTCTAGATCTCCTGATATAAATCTAGATTTACGTCTGTACCTTATAATAACATGCTACTAGAACATTTATGTCACTTTACTTAAATTCAATGTTATGAATTGTATTATTTCTTTCTCTGTTACCACCCTTGGTATAACAGAGAAGGTTTAGTTACAACGATATAAAGGTCGGAAATTATTACGGCCACACTTAATGAGGTAGAAATATAATAGTGACTATGGTACATTATAACATTCTAAGAATTGTATTATTTGTATTGTTCTCAGCAAACCAGTACTTTGTCCGGGAGTGCCGTCACAGATTTATGTTGATGTCTTATGACTTCCATGCTGACTATTCGGATGCAGCTTACAAGCGACCTCCGTATTAGACTACTGAGCTTATCGCCTATTAGTTAGATTGTATACTAGTATAGTCATATTGATGTGAAATGACTTTTTTTAAATTTTGTAATGATCAACCATTAGATAATAATGAGTTTATTGCATTTGACTTTGTGAGATGTCTATGCTAATTTGATTTCTCGATGTATATTGTCATTCACCATGGCTTCACATAATGACATTATATTTATTAATATGTATTTAATTATTGTTAGCATTGCCTGGACCTTTGGGTTTCTTTGGTGGCACCTCCCCGGATATGTTTTATTTGGAGAATATATTTTCTCTTGTCTTGTGAGATATCGTTTGTTCTCACCAGACGCTCTATTGTGCGTCGATTGGGTCTGACATTATAATGTTATATTTATGTTGATCCTTTCATCGGCGCATCATTCATGCGTTATGAGCTTGTTCATCTTGCTCAGTGATGTATTTTTTAAAAAAATGTGTGGTTCATTTTTTTCCCGGTGGGGGGGGGGGGGGTGGGGGGGGGGGGGGGGGGGGGGGTTTGCGGTAATATGTTGCTGTCTATTTAGCATATATATTAAAAACATCAACCTGTTTAATTATTTTGATAGTCTAAGAAAGGGAACTGGTGATTTACGTTAATGACATGATTGATTCCTGGTTATCTTCCCCTTGTCTTATGTTGACCTGTGTCTTAAATTGCTGTCATGTCTTAAGTTACTATTCCCATGACCATATTCGGAGTGGCTTTGCCTCTCGCTTGAGGAAACGCCCTGGTCTTGTGTTTAAGTTTCGCTCAGGTCTGTGCTGTTTGCACATGCGCAGGATTTTGGCGCAAAGACCGGGACTTCCGTCTTGTACGAGTGTACCCTGGGCGTTGTGATCGGACAGAGGTCCGAAGATTTTCCTTGCCATCTTTTTCGGGGATTTGGAAGTTCATTGTATGACTGAGATGTCATCTTTCCTTCCCCAATTCATTCTGTATGCCAGGAATGGCAGTGTGGTGTTTAGTGTTTTTCTAGGATTCCGAACAATGGTAATAAAGTCATTTATGATCTTTCGTATGCCTAGAGTATAGAAATACATTTCGGCGACATGTTGAACAGAGCTCACAGCTGATATATTATATAGAGCCCCATTGTGGTGCTTGATACGGGAGCTAAGACCAAGCGTCTTTTGAACATTAGAGCCCAGATAAAGTTATCTACTTGAGTAGAGGATTGGCAGGAGTATGTACACGAAAAGTTAAAACACCAAGGTTACCTAATATTTGAGGTCCGCTACTTGCGGCCTGATGCTGTCGCCATAAAGGTCCGTGGTTACGGCCTTTATTCTTCATGAGAAGAAGTGCCTGGCATGTGATGCTAGAAAAAGTCATAGCCTTTTGTTAGGCCATTGAAACCGCCCTTCCCGTGCGGTATATTTGTAGAGGGGTACCTGACGGGTTCTGTCAGGGTACCAGAACTTCAGTAGATGAAAGCAGAAAGTAGATTGACAATTCATTATTGTTGGCACCATGTATCTGAGCTGATGCAAAGGGTTAACTACAATTACCCTCATATGATGTCCATGATTATTATGCCATTGACTGTGTCGTCCATACTATGAAACGTCGTATAATAAATATTGTGAAACGTCAGCAGCATTACCTACCTTCACTGACTTCTGCATGTGGGTGAGTGGGTTCAGTGTGCCGCTGTCCAAGAGCCTAGACGCATTCGCCTACACCCACACTTACCACATCATCCCACATGATATTACAAGTACTACACGCCTGAATACATGTATGCTGTTTGTGTGTGAGTGTCTTCATTACACCCTGACAGTGCCTCATGCTGGTGACCCAGATATTCACCGCAACATTTAACTGTCCAGGTGACAAAACGACACGCCCACTCTACGACACTTTAACACAAACAAACAGACTTTTACACATATATATTATAAATTATATAATTTTCTCGACTACCATCACGTTCAATTAAAATCGTGTCTTTGTTAATATCTAAAAATATATAATAAATATGTTATAATTATATATATATACTAGCTGTAGGTACCCGGCGTTGCCTGGGTCCATGTCAGAATGGATGTAAGTTGGGTTTGGTGCGAATCGTTTTAGGAAGGTTTAACTTTTTGTTTGGTTGTGATTGGATAGTACATTTTTTAATTGTACTATTGCAGTGAGGTGTGATTCTATCGCAAAAACATCGCCTTAAGAATGAATGGAGTTGAGGAATCTTCTAGAACATACACAAAAGTTCTGGCACAAACATCCCTCAGAATTAATAAAACTTTTGTTGTCAGGGGTCCTGTAGCAAGAAACCAGAAGTGAAAGAATTATTGAAGGGATTTTAAAGGAAGACAGTATTAGGAAAGTTAGGAAGAGATTTGTTTGAAAAGGAGGGTTGGAAAATACTGCCAAAACAGGAAAACCACATTTGTTGTTGTCTTAAAACTTTTATTTGAATTTCTTTTGCGATTCACAAAATCATGTACATTTTACAAAATTAAATACATGGCAAGTACATTTTATAGCCTTCCTCAGATGATGAATACAAATTCATACACGACACTGTCTTATTAGGAAGTTTTTCTCAAGTCTGTGGATTGACTTGAGGTATAGAAATGTAATAACCATCTTCACCACGGCACAGCATTAATGGGAATTGTGGAGCGCCATAAGCTCTATGGGTTTCAGATACTCTGTGTATAGAGTTATCACATCCATGCAAAACTATGTCCCATCGTTCAAAGTGTTGGCCTTCAATTAAAATAGCTACCTCATTAGTGGTTGGGGCATTATACCTGCCCCGATGTTCGCCATCCGGTTGCCTGTCTGCATGGATAATTAGACGGAAGTCTTCGGCATTGAATGGAACATTCTCTAAGGCTGTTTTAAAAAAAAGGATCAGCAACAAATGCAACAGAAAATGGAGGTGGGGGTGTCTTTCTGACCTTAAGCACTGGTACAAAAAAAAGGCTGTCAGTGGCGACAGGACGATTCTCCTGCAACTTAAGATCAGAGGCAGAGGCCTTGAAAACTGCAGCAGATGTTATATTGACAGAAGAATGCACAGAGAGACAAGCTGCTTTCTTTACTGATGCACAGTCAGTAATTGCAACGTTGAAAAGACAAAATAATATAGACCTGGATGATCTCAGAATAGTGCTCCACAAACTGTGTCGACGATTCAAAAGTGTGGTGATCCAGTGGATCCCATCTCATTGTAACATCACCGGCAATGAAGAGGCTGACAGAATGGCAAAAGACGGTTCACATCTACCTCAGCCTGATGCAAGCATAACCTTTGAGGAGGCAAAACGTTTTATCAGAATCAGATACAGAAACAAATGTAATGTAGAACATACAGCGCACACACACAATGATGCTTACTACCAGCTCCACAGAAGAGAACAAGTGGTAATCTTTAGACTCCGCACTGGCCACAATAGATTGAGATACCATCTATTCAACAAGCTAAAGATAGGAACTACCGATCAGTGTAACTGATAAAATGACTGCTGAACATCTGCTTCAAAGTTGCCCCTCATATGTGGTATAGAGAAAGTGCATATGGCCGACGCCAGCTCTTTTCGTGGAAAAGCTTTACGGGGATTCATATAGCCTCAAACTGACAGCTGCTTTCTTTGAGAACATTCAAGTGGACGTCTGAGAGTGTACGAAGAAGAAGAAGAAGAAGAAGAAGAAGAAGAAGAAGAAGAAGAAGAAGAAGAAGAAGAAGAAGAAGAAGAAGAAGAAGAAGAAGAAATGATAAAATATAATTATTGGTGCGATGTAACATGTCTTGCAAAACAGAAATCACTTCGAATTTCAGATTTTGAAAGTTGTTACGTGTAGAAGCCTGAGACACATGATCAGCGATAAAATATATTTGAAGAAATTTAGGGTCATATCTTTCGTTGTGAAGTAAGCTACCAAGCAAATTATATTCCTGCCCTTGAACTTTGAACGTCGGCATATAACCTGTTTCAGACACTTCCTTGGCTAAAAAGAACGTCATTTGGAACGCATTATTGTAGCTGCGGATGCTTCCTAGAAATTCTGTGGACAGAGGATGTTGGCAAGTCAACAACGACAACAGCGGTTCCGGTTGTGATTGAAGTTCTTCCAATGTACAAGTAACTTTACCGTGTTGGCAACAAATGCCTTTTAGCTGGTTTTTCCATTTAAGTGCTGAGCACATGTTGCACATTTTGTGGAAAGGACCTAGAATTGCAGAATGATTATTGCAGTAATTTATATGAGGTTCATAACATAGAGCAGAACGTACTTTCTTTAACCAGAGAGTTTGAGCTGTCTGGACATTAGGGTTTGGAGGAAGCACTGTTTCAATCGTCAAGTCTATGTGACGTAACCGATCGCGCTGCATGAGGGCCGATCTCCTAGGCAAAGACTGAGCATCTCTTTGGCTAATATGGCGCGTTGAGGTAGACGATCCTGTCTTTCTGCAGGGGTCTCAGACGCCCTCTTTGTAGCATGACGCTGACGATCTCTTAAGAGACGGTCATCCCTTTCTGTGCTCGTTTCGGCTTCCCTTCTGATTCTGATTCTCTTTGCTCTGTTGCTAAGTCTCGCAAGTGATGAAGTTCTGTTGGACGATCTGAAGCAAAAATGAAATTAAATTAAAGTACCGAACTAAGAATAAATTCACCTATGTGTTGAAAAAAAAAACTAAAAAAAGTAAACCTATTATGTTCGAGAAGTGGGATTCTTCTTCTTCTTCTTCTTTGATCCTTAGCCGCCGACCGTCAAAGCAGTCAGAGGCCATCACGCCTAGTGGCGTCTTGTAGGGCAACAACAAATTGATTCCACTTTGCTCGGTCGGTGTGCCATCCTTTGTACAGTGCCCCAACTCTGGTTCATTCTTTGCATCTCAGCCTCCACAGTCCTCCGCCAGGTTGTTTTTGGTCGGCCTCTTTTTCGTTTTCCTTCAGGGGTCCAAAGCATAGCTGTTCTTGTGATGGCATCGGGGTCTCTTCTGAGGACATGACCAACCCAGTTCCAGCGTCTGCCAGCTATGATGGTGTGCATGTCCTCTTGCTTGCTACGAGTAAGCAGATCTTGGTTAGTGATGGTATTCTGCCAAAAGATTCGGTGAATTTTTCTTAGGCATGTTGTGTGAAAAGAGGACAATTTCGACATTTCCTTCTCTGTAACTCTCCAGCATTCCGCACCATAGAGAAGCACAGAAAGCACACAGCTCTGATATAATCTTAATTTTGTGCTTGTGCTGTACTGGGAGGACTTCCAGATGTTGTTTAGGCTAAAGAAGGCTGTTCTTGCCTTATTCATTCTTATGTTGATGTCTTTGACTGCCCCGCCGTCTGGTGTTACTATGCTTCCTAGGTATGTGAAGGTACCTGTCTGTACCAATTGCTTATTCCTTACTGATATGGGCTCAGGGTTGCTCACATTGAGCGTCATGACCTCAGACTTCTTTAAATTGATGTTCAAGCCCACCTGCTGGCTGCACTTATTAAGTCTTTCCTTTTTTCCTGGATGTGTTGATGTGAATGTGCTAGTAGTGCAATGTCATCTGCATATTCCAGATCTTCCAATGTAGAAAATGTTGTCCATCTTATTCCTCTTGACTGCCCTCTGTTGTCTGGCGCATCACCCAGTCTATGACTGTTAAAAATAGAGTGGTTGATAAGGGGCATCCCTGTCGTACTCCTGTCTTCACCTCAAAGGTTAGGTTGCTCTGCCCAACACTGCACGTAAAGTTTGCATAGAGGCTTTTTATGATTGACACTATGCAGCTTGGAATTCCATAAGCCCTCAGTATTTTCCATAAACTGTCCCTATGTATGCTGTCAAAAGCCTTTTCAAAATCAACGAAATTAATGTAAAGCTGTCTTTGCCATTCTGAGCACTGCTCTATAATGTTCCTGAGAGTGAATATATGATCTACACATCTCCTGTTCTTTCTAAATCCTGCTTGTTCTTTCCTCAGTTTGTGATCTACTGCCTTTGAAATTCTCTGTATAATTATCCTGCCTAGTATTTTGCTGGGAACTGAGAGAAGAGTGATTCCTCTCCAATTATTGCAGTCTGCAAGATCTCCCTTTTTGGGCAATTTGACTATTATTCCTTTGTTCCACTCTGATGGTGTTGTCCCCGTTTTCCAGACTTGTGCAAATAGTGGTTCTAATAGTTCTGCTGCTAGCTCAGGGTCTGTCTTAAATAGCTCTGCATTTAAGTTATCATGGCCCGGAGCTTTGCCGTTCTTTAACCCTTTGATTGCTGTGATGATTTCTTCTTTTCGTGGAATGTCTGTATTTACATCTAGATCGTTTTTAGCCTCAGGAACATTCAATTGTGTCTCTGGTGGTTCCTTGTTCAGAGTTTCTCTGAAGTGTTCAGCCCATCTTGTTTCCTGTCCCTCTGCTCTCGTTATTACATTACCTTGCTTATCTCTTACTAATGTAATATTGTTTGCACCTCGTTTTCCGCTGATGAATTTAGTTTTATGGTGTTTAAAGTTTCTGGTGTTATCCAGTCTTGCTTCTTCCTTTCCTGGAATCCCAAGCATGATTTGCTGCTTTCTTTGTATATTGTTGAAATGGTGTTGAAATTCTGGTCTATATCATCAGTCAATGTCTTTTCCTGACTTTTGGCAAATTGATATCCTTTCTTTATGTCGGCCGTAAAAGCTTTTCTGGTAAGGGAGTCCTTCAATTTGCTGATGTCAAACCTTTTCTGTGTAGTTACAGTTGGTTCAGCCCTTCTTAGTTTCACTTTCAGTTTTGCTACTACTAAATGGTGATCACTTCCCAATCTGCACCTCTTCTTACCTTCACATCTTGTAATGCATGTCTCCATCTACCGTTAACCATGATGTGGTCTATCTGGTTTCTGTCCCGACCATTTGGTGATTCCCATGTTAATTTGTGAATTTCTTTATGTGGGAAGAGTGTTCCTCCAATGACCAGGTTATTAATGCTACAGAAACTTATTAGTTTATCCCCATTTTCGTTTGCTGTAGAAGTGGGATTATAATGCCTAAAAATGATCCCGAAATAAAAAAGATAAAAAAAAAAAAACACCTAAGTGTTTTTAAAAGAGGCACACAAATCGTGTCTACGATATAATTAAACACAAAAACGTACGAAAGAAATAAAAGGAAAATTGAAGATAATTAAGTAGTAACGGTATTAATGTAGTAAATAAACTTAATAATGAACTGTGACAATTATTATGTAGGTAGTACTTACCTAGTAGCTAATATTCACCAGCAGTCTAGTAACTGAAAAAAAAAATAAAGCTACTTCCTTTTCGGCATATCAAAATTAATCGCTAACCAATTATTGTGTCAGAACATACACAAATGTTCTAGAACATTCGGAAATTGTAGCACAAATAATTTAAATGACTGTTTCTGTATAGATGAAATTGGTACTAACAGCTCTAAATCTTCTTCTTCTTCCGTCCTTAGCCAAAGACCGACCAAGCAGTCAGTGGCCATTACGCCTTGCGGCGTCTTAGGGCAACAAGAAATTATCCGTTGTTCCGTTACGCCTAAAGGCATTTATTGGTACAACAGAATGTTAATTGTTGTTTCCGTAATCAATGTGACAAGCAAGCGGTTGATCAATCCGCTGTGCCCCGAACTTGCCCTCGTGTGTACTGCCGCTATAAAACCACCTCGCCACCGAGACGTCTGTCCAGCCAACAGCTGTTGTTGTTGTTGTTTTCGTCTACTATGTTGCTGTAATACCCTGTTCAACCTGAAAGTTGGTTATAATTGGGGTATATTGTGTGTTAGGTTCTTCGGTGCTAGTCGTCTGTTAGTCCTGAAAAGGACTGGTCCTGAAAAGGACCACTAGCTGGTTGTCTGGTTTCCTCTTCGTTGCTTGTCGGCCGTGGTGTGCTCATGGTGTTCATTTCCTGCCTTCCTATCTGTCTTGTGTCGTTTTGTTAGTTTTTGCTTTCCTCGTTTCTGTTTCTCTTGTATTCCTGCTTTCCTGTATCTGTAATATTGCTTTTTCGAGTTTTTCAAGTGTTTTTTCGATGACTTCCTCGTCTGATTGTTCGTTTGTTTTGGTCGCTCTTGTGTTTGATGTCATTTCCTCAATGGCTCTTCGCTCTGTTTCGATTCTCTTGAGGATTGTGGAGTTTTCTTCCTTCAGTTCTGTCAGCCTCTTGACATCTGTTTTTATCTGCTGCTGGATTCTTTTCATTTCTTCCATCATATCTTTGACGCTCTGTAGTTTGTTTCCTGAAACACAGGGCAGCCTCGGTACCTTGCCCCGTGGTTTCCATGGCAGTTTGCACAGGTACGGTTTGCATTAATTGATTTGTAGTTGTGGTCCTCCTTCGCCCTGGGGCAGTCGCCATATTGGTGGTTTCCCGCGCAATATCGGCAGACAGCGTCTCTCCTGCATGTTTTCTTGGTGTGTGAAAACTGTTGGCAGTTAGAGCACTGCATGACCGGAGGTATATATGGTTCTGTCCTTTTTGTTGTTGTTTCGAGCGTCAGTCTCTCGGGTCTTGTCGATCCTTCTACCGTAACTATCATCAGGTTGGTATCTTTCTTGGCCCAGGTTTTTAGCCTTTCGACCTGCGTGATTTTAAGATTTGCGTTTTCAGCTTGAAGGCGTCTGTGGACCTCGCCTTCGGAACATCTGGTTTCCACCCCTCTGATGACCAACTTCTTTGTTGTCTTGTACATTTCCACCACCACTTTTATTTGGTGGGGCAACTGGATTTCCTTTGGACCGGATTCCAGTTCGATCATCAGGGAGGTGGTTTTGTCTGTGTTGTTGAGAGAAAGCACTACTCCCTTTTCGTGCCTCCCTACTTTGGCGATACCTCTCCGTCCAGTTATCACCTCGAGGATGTTGATCACTTTGTTGTCGGGTAGGGCCCTGAGTGAGGCCTCACTTCCTGACGTCTGGGTGTTCTTAACAATCCTCTCCTGTATCGTTTCTAAGTTGCTTGTATTTTTAGTGTTTGGTCTTTGTTTCCTTCTACAGGCTTGGTTCGAATCTTGTTCCTGTTCTTTGTTATACGGTGTCATATCTTGCGTCTGAGCCCTTGAGTTGTCAGCTGTTGTTTCCTTAGGATCAGGAATGGTATCTTGCTTCTCAGTGGTTTCGATGTCCAGCACGCCTGGGGCTACTTCTACTGTTGCTTCTTGAAGAGCGAGCCTAAGGGACTCGTCTCCGTCTTCAAGTCTTCGAAGTGCATCTAAAATGGTCTCTGCGATATCTTCCTCTTGTACCTGTCTGTGTTGAGGAGCTGTCTCTATCACTTCCTTCATAGTGCTTGCAGGTAGGTCGGCTGTCATCTCGGCATCGTGCGGCTTCTCTGTCATAGACCGGGTTTCTTCTGACGAGTCGGGTACGTGTGGTGGTGGCAGCCTGGATATAAGCTGTTGTTTTCTTTTCTCCAGCTGTCGTAACGCTCTCCAAATTTCTTTATGTTCTGGGTCTTCTTTATCTAGGCAAGGGGTCGGGCCACTCAGGCTCTCAGTCGGGTCGACGCATGTCACAGCTAACTCCGTCGTGTCCGGAGTTATAGAAGGGCCGGTCCCGGCACGAGTACTTGGGGCAGTCTTGCTCTCTGGCTGTCTGTCATTGTTGATTGTGATATTGTGATTACCCTGGCTGTTCTGCGCTGGTGGGCTGGTGTAGACCTTCCTCTTTTTAGCGTGTGGCTTATGTCTGGGCATTTTGACGATAATGCGATCTTTTCTCGAGTAGTGGCGTCCTGAGAAGGACGTTGGTGTCTTGTGGAGATGATAAAAAAAATGTTGCCTTCGAAACGAAAAAATGATGGTCCAGCCAACAGCTGTTGTTGTTTTCTTCTACTATGTTGCTGTGATACCCTGTTCAACCTGAAATTTGGTTATAATTGGGGTATATAGGGTGTTATCGTCTTCACTGGTATCTCGTTCGTAGTCCTGGAGGTGACTGGTCCTGAAAAGGACCACTTGCTGGCTGTCTGGATTCCTCTTTGTCCGTTTGTGGTGCCGTGTCGCTCTCATGGTGTTTTTTATGTCCTGCCTCAACTATCTGGCTCGTTTAGTTTTGTGTGTTTCTACGCTACTAGTTTCTGTTGCTTTTGTCTTCTTGCTCTCCTGTATCTGTGACAGTGCTTTTTCAATTATCGTTGGTAGTAGCTGTTCTAGCGTTTCTGGCTGCTAATGCTCTTTCTTGATTGAGTAACATTTGCTGTACGATGTCGATTTTCATTTTGTCTTTCGTTTCTTTGTTTTGTTCTCTAGTTTTTGTAAGGATATCCTCAACGATCCTTCTCTCTGATTCAATTCTTTTGAGTATTTGTTCGTTCTCTGCCTTTAGCTCTGTGAGTTTGGCGATGTCAACTTCTATCTCGTGTTTGATGGTTGTTTCAATTCTTTTGAGTATTTGTTCGTTCTCTGCCTTTAGCTCTGTGAGTTTGGCGATGTCAACTTCTATCTCGTGTTTGATGGATTTTGTTTCCTGTAGCATTGCCTGGGCGCTCTGTACCATTTCTCTGACGCTCTGCATATCTATTACGTCTTCACCTCTGTTCTTGTCGTCTTCGGGAGCCTGCTTGCTTCTGTTTTCGTTCTGCAGTTTCCTTTTCATTTCGTTGATTTCAGCGGTCAGCTTGTGTAGCTGTCGTCTGTCAATCGTGTGCTGTTTTTCAGCAGCATCCGCAGTCACTCTGTGTTTGGCCTCTTTGAAGGGTATGTTTTTAGACACGGCCTCCTTCAAGATGCTCTTAGTTTCCTGGAACACAGGGCATCCTCTGTACCTTGCCCCGTGGTTTCCGTGGCAGTTTGCACAGGTACGGTTTGCGTTAGTTTCTTTGTAGTTGCGGTCCTCCTTTGCCCTGGGGCAGTCGCCATATTGGTGACTACCCGCACAATACCGGCAAACTGCATCTCTCCTGCACGTTTTCTTTGTGTGCGAAAACTGCTGGCAGTTAGAGCACTGCATGACGGCGGGATAAAAGCCTCTGTCTTTTTTGAAATAGTTTCGAGCGTCAGTTTCTCAGGTCTTGTCGGCCCTTCGACGGTTACCACAATCAGGTTTGTGTCTTTGTTGTTCCATGTTTTTATCCTTTCGACCTGAGTGAATTTGATGTCTGCGTTTTCGGTCTGAAGTTTGTTGTGAACCTCGCTTGCGGGCCATCTGGTGTCCACCCCTCTTACGACAAACTTCTTTGTAGTCTTGTTGGTCTCCATCACTACTTTTATCTGGTGAGGCAGCATGAATTCCTCTGTCCTTGTTTCAGCGGTGATGTTGCTAAGTCTGGTTTTGGAGCTTGTTTGTCATCTGCCTTCGAATCTTTGGGTCGATCATCGGTCGTAGTATCAGAGGTTACGTTGTTCGTCTTCTGAGAGGGACTGGCCACGACGCTAGGAGTATCCGTGCTCTCTGGATGCCTCTGTTTGCTCTTTGTAGGTTCTTGCTTGATGCTGCTGACAAGTGTTTGAGGGCTTGTATACACTTTCCTCTTTTTAGCTTGTTGCTTGGTACGAGTCATTTTTGTAAATTCTGACGGCTGTGTTCGCCCTGAAAAGGACGCTCGTTTTAGTATAGTGCTGTCTTCACGAGAAAGTCTTGATGTGCAGTGTCGATGATGTAATGTCCAGCCAACAGCTCTAAATAGGTGAAAATTAATCAAACTTTTGTTTGTCAAAAATCCTGCTTTACAAAATTTGCATAACAGAAAGCTTGAAACTGTAAATTTCAGTAACAATTTCAAGTAGCTGAGTATTATTCCAAGTTTCCTTATCATGAATCTTGGTTTAGAAAACTTACATAGCAGAAAGCGACACACTTTTTCTAAATTAAACCAAAAAGCATAAAATGTATGACTTGTATAGTTTTTAAGGTAAGGCAGTTAACCGTTTTTTTACGTCCGTTGATAAGAATGCTTGGAGTTCAGGAATATTCTTGAAGATAAACAGACACATAGCTGACAATTAATAAAACTTTTCTTGTCAGGGATCATGACGTACAAAATTTTCATAACAGAAAGCATCGCACTGTAAATTTAAGTAACTGATTTACATACATACACACGAATTACACAATGAACAAATGTTTAGAAAAACTGTTACTCCCTTCGCACAGACTCATTTACAAAACTCTTTCGTAATTAGCAGTGGGTGTGGAGGGGTAGGATTTTTCCCTCCTTTATTCGCATTACGTTTGAATTTACACAACATGTTCTTTGTTTGAGGCAAAACATAGCAGCTTGCCTTAAGAATGAATGGAGTTTAGGAATCTTATAGAACACACACACTAATCTTCTCGGACAAACATCGCTGAGAATAACTTTTCTCTTGTCACGGATCCTGATTTACAAAATGTTATAACACAAGGCAACGCACTGTAAATTTAATTAACAACTTTACAAAGCTGAGGATAATTTAAAGGTTTATTCTCAGACACCTTGGTTTTAAAAACGTACACAACAGAAAACAATGCACTTTTTCTAAATTTAAGGAAAAAGGATAAAAATTATGACTTATGTAGTTTGTAAGTTACGTCACTTGTAAATTGGGATAAGAATCAATGAAGTCACTTGAGATAAAAATAAATGTAGTGAAGAAAAATTCACTGCCCAGCCTTCTGACTTCGTAGCTTTATATCTATATATACGAGGGACGGTCAAAAAATAATGCCGCGTAATTTTTAATTTCATTCAATAGGCAAGAAAACAGATAAAATTCACATTGGAATGTAGCCCCAAGTCTGAACTTCAAAAATTTATTTCTCAATGTAGTCTCCGTTATTTGTTACAGTTTTTGTCCATCTTCTCACAAGGGCATGTACCCCCGCACGGTAAAAATGTGTGTCCTTTTTTCCTAAACCACTGACGTAGGTACGGCGCGTTTAAGGGTCTCGGTGTCCTCAAAGTGATGTCCGCGAAGATTTTCTTTCAGTGGTCCAAACAGATGGAAGTCAGAAGGTGTAAGATCGGGACTGTAAGGGGGATGTGGTAATAATGTCCAGCCAAATTCTGCAATCGCATCAATGGTGCGTTTAGCGGTGTGTGGCGTGGCATTATTGTGCAATAGTAGTGCAGTTCTCTGATCTTTTAATGGGTAAAGTCGCCGAAGACGACCTCTAAGCTTCTTCAAAGTTTCAATGTAACGGTCTGCATTCACCGTGTTTCCCAGTTCCAAGAAGTCGAGAAGAATCACACCCTTCTCATCCCAAAACACGGAGGCCATAACTTTCCTTACAGATGGTGAACTTTTGAACATCTTTCTTGTTGGCGATGTTGTGTCTGTCTGTCAACATTCTGGGTACCCACCGTGCACAAACTTTTGAATAACCCAGGTCTTTAATGATGTTCTGGACACTGCCTTTACTAATGGACAACATGGAAGAAAGTTCATCCAGTGTTACCCGACGGTCACCACGAATGATGACTTCAAATCGATGAATGGTGTGTGGAGTCACTGCGGTAGACGGACGGCCAGTCCGCTTTGCGTCAGCCATTGAGGACTGACCTACTTCAGCTTCGTCACAATCATGTACCCAACGTCGGACAGTGCTAACATCCACTGTTAAATCTCCATAAACATTCTTCAAACGTTCGTGGATGCGAATTGGGGTTCGCCTTCAGCATTGAGGAATTCTATGACATAACGTTGTTTTAACCAAACGTCTTTCGCAGCCATTTTTAAACTGTTACAGTGGTGCCACCTGTTACTGAAACAGGTTGGTAATGCTATACAGTGCACAAGAGTGTTTGAGGAATCCTGCTAAATTTACAAATTGCACACTGATGTAGTTTTTACATACATAAAACATAGGAGGCATTACTTTTTGACCTTCCCTCGTGTATATATATATATATATATATATATATATATATATATATATATATATATATATATATATATATATATATATATATATATATATATATATATATATATATATATATATATATATATATATATGTCAACTACCAATTATGCTGTGAATTTTATAATGATACTAATTTAATACTTGGCTCGCTCCGCTAGGAGACGACCACAACAAGAAATGGTGAACACATAAAGATAACACTTTCTAAAGGATTCCCTTTTTAATAGAACACTGCACACAGTATAGCCACACACGGCTGAAAACAGTACGGAATACATACAACACTGCCCGAGACACTTCTCGAATTAATATATCAAATTACTCTCACACATGACAGTATAACAGTACTATCAAATTCGGTACTGAAAATCGCTCACTATGGCGAACCAGAACTACAACAATGGAAAACTCAATCCACTGGCAAATTATACCCGATGGCCAGACAATAATATCACTGGACACTAAACCACTCCAGAATTATAATTATGTCTAACAGAATAAACCACTATAGCAAACTCTCGGCCATAATCCATACTCAGTGAAAAGGGAAACCAAAACACGTCCCTCTCGGACAAGCCAGAAACTCTCTCTCTCTCTCTCTCTCTCTCTCTCTCTCTCTCTCTCTCTCTCTCTCTCTCTCTGCCTTTCCCGCTTAATCTATCCTCGACTTCCGTCCTCTTCAGTCGCTTCCTAAAAGTTATCAGGGTTGCTAAAACTCGCTGATAACGATGTCACCAACCTAGTTTTTCTGCCATCAGAAAATACGCCGTGATATATATATATACTGAAGCACATTAAAAACGCACCACTATTATATATACTGATGCCGAGAAGCTGGCAAAAAAAAGTGTGGGAATGGATTTTCCCCGTGTTTGCCATGCGGTAGAGAGCGAATGGCTGCTGGAATGGAAAGTGCATGATTCACCCCATGGGTGTGTGTACAGACTACATGAAATCGATGAAAGTTACACGTGCAACACGATTCTCAACAGCTATGACCCTGAAAATGTGTACGCGTTGTGGCAGTATACTCGGTATAAAAAGGCCGTTGAGACAAAACACCCAGTACATGTGCTTGAAATGCCACGACTATCTGAAAACGACCGCCAACGAGCCATTGGTATGTTGGAGACTGGAATGAGCTCGCGGGCCATTGCCAGAAGGATGAATTGCCACCACAGCACTATTGTACGTCTCAATGAACGTTACGGAACCACTGGCAGTGCCCGGGATAGACTTTGGAGTGGCCAACCACGAGTTACTACCCCTGCGCAAGATCGTCATATTGTGCTGAGTCACCTAAGGAATTGACTCTCCCGGCAAGTCAAACAGCAAGAGCAATAGTGGGTAGACATGGGCAAGTCTCTCGAATGACAGTCATACGACGACTCAGAGATACAGGCCTTACTGCAAGACGACCTTATGTTGGGCCAAACTTGACTCACAGACATCGTTAGCAGCGCCTGCAATGGGCAGAGCAACATATCAGATGGACTAGACTGCAGTTGAATGCTGTCCTATTCACAGACGAGAACAGATTCAACATATCCTTTGCAGATGGACGTATGCGGATTTAGCGACGGTGTGAAGCGCTTTGCAGATTTGCAGATTGCTGTATTCACATTTGGGGAGGATTCAGTTTTCACCATCGAGGTGGCAGTATTCACATTTGGGGAGGATTCAGTTTTCACCATCGCATGCCTCTTCACGTCTTCCGTGGAAATGTTAATGCTGTGACATATCGAGATGAGGTTCTGGATGCACTGGTTGCTCCTGCGTTCACAATTTATCCAGACTTGCAGCTTCTCCAGCAGGATAACGCACGTGCATTTTTTTGTATTTTTGGTTTTCTCCCTTGCCTGCACAGAATGCAATGTATTTCACTACAAGTAATACTGAGGCGGATGAGATATGAGAGGTTGTATCTGTCTTGTATACAACCAGCGGGTTATCGTAACAATCCTCATTTAAACCCTTTGATAATTTTGGGGGAGATTGAGCACCTATGGGTTTGCACAGAGAGCAATGTTTTCGATTCTGAACACCAATAACAATAATAAAGACCTCAATTCCTTATTGTAACACCCGATTCACAGTCATGTTTTTGTACCTAAAGACATAACGAAACGTTACACTTGAGGATTCATCAATTTTTTATTTTAATTAGTCATATTACATGTTTTAAAAACTACCCTAGACGAATATGAATAATTTTAATATTCCAAATTCACATCCTACATAAAATATTTTTGTTGACTGCGCCACATGCAAGCCGTCGTTACTCTTTCCTAGGTTTTGCCTTTACAAAGCGTTGTCACTTTTCTTCCTGAAATTACGATAAGTGACACACAATTTGCTTTTACACAAGAATACAAATCAAATACGCCTAAGTTGCTGCCAAGATATATGAATAAATCAACATCTTGTCTCCAGTAGACATTTGGCTGTCGCATGTCGGATTCATTACCATAATCTTTGCTTTATTTTAGTGTATTTCCAGGCCCTTTAGCGGTGACATATCACCGTATTACTTTTTGGTCTTCTTCCAGCTTTTTATAGATGTGAGACAGAAAATCATGGGCATGTTTTGTCAGAGGCCATTGAACTTCATTTATATTGGTTGATGTTGTTGTTTGGAAACTCCAATCTACAGCCAGTAAAAAGAGAAATAGTGACAATGGGCATTTCTGATGCCTCCAGTTCTGTTCTCAAAGAGTTCAGTAAGATGTCCATCATTAAGTATTTTGCATTTCGTGTCGACCTATATTTTATTTATTAGGTTAATGTCTTCCTGACATCGTTTATGTCCTGTAGGTTTTCTGATAGTCCAGTCAACATAATCCGGATGTTCCAACATCCCAACAATGATCATTAGGCTCACTTCATAAAGCCTCATAAGTTTCCAAATGGATTTTCTGTGCAAACAACTAAAGACCTATACATCGTCATTGGTTTTTGCCCTCGTTATGGATCATGGAGCCACCAATGTAGCTGCTCCCCTTGCAAGAAGCCTGCACCAACCACTCACATGCTCTGTTAGCAGTGGTTTCTGTCGTAATTTGTTTTACATGATGAGGTTACAACCTCCATGCACAACCTCATATTAGTCGCCTTGTACGACATGCCTGAGAGTGCAGTATTCCTATTCTTTCTTTGTTTCTTCAGAGACATTTGAGAACTACACGGGAGGAGTTCAATTCCTGGCCTACACTCTCAAAGTAGGGTCGCGAGTTTCGGTACCAAACTTTGTTCTACCAAATTGCACAGTGTGGTTATCTGGCTTGTAGAGGATCTGTTTCGTTGACAACGTGTTTGCGTGTTTCTCTGTCGTCTATCAATGGCCCCTCTCAATCTGCCTAGTTAATCTGATAAATATTTTGCATGGCGCTGAGAGCACTATTGTCATAACAGTATGACATATAAGCATTTAGAAATGTGTTAAGGGGAGGTTAAACCCCCAAAATGAAAAACACAGAATTAAAAGATAATAGCTATTTCTGGTCATTTATACATGCAAAATGACTGAAAAAAATACAAAACATTGAGGTATATACTACAAACTTGCGGTCTATGGGGGAAAACAGTAGAAAAAAGGCAAATTGTAGCTTGTTTGGGTAATTTGTTGCCAACGATATCTCAAATGTGAGTATAAATAGAGTTATGAAATTTGGCTGTTTCATTTGATAATATGTGATAATGATTTTGTACTAAAATAATTTTGATTGGTTTGATATCTGAGTTTTTTTGGATTTAACATACCAATCGACAAATAGTTGAAATTTTAAAGGGGGTATCTTAGCTATTTCTTAACAGTTTTGTAGTTTGTTAACATATATCCTTTGTTTTAGATTATTTTTATGAGCACTATGTGTACAGCATGTGGCCCAAAATTCACTGCTGTATCACTACTAGTTTTTGAAAAATCATGGGCAACGTGCCCACATTTGTGTGAAAAATGCGGTTTTGAGAAAATTAAGAAAAAAGGGAAGAATTACACTTTTACACAAATTTTACTCACCTCAGTATCCCCCTGCTATGTAAGAATCATTTCTGGTATTTTCCTTTATTGATTCCATGGGCTGTGTGATAATTCGCAGCTTACTTTTCATTAAATTCTTTATTTCTGCAAACTGTATTCGCTTTTCGTCAGTTTCCGAAAAATTCATAATTTCTCTGGTAAACACGTACTATGTGGGAAGAAGCGATTGCTCTACCCTCAGCAGACTCAGTAAATGTAGAAGAGACTTTGCTCTCAATATTCACAAGATTAGGATTCCCTTATCAGATATTAACTGACAATGGTTCACAGTTCAGAGGGAAACTGATGGAGGAGGTTTTTAGGATTTTTCAAAATATACTCATCCACACATCATCATCCACAATCCAATGGACAAGTGGAAACATATAACGGAACTCTACTTACAATTTTACGGAAGCTTGCACAGCAGAAACCAGAATCCTGGGATTCGTTCTTGCCTGCAGCTTTATTTGCGTATAAGGAGGTACCCCATCAGTATACTGGAAAACCTCCAGCCACGTTATTATTTTACGACCCATCAAAGGACCCCATGGTTAATAAAAATTAGCCAGTCAACATTATTTTTACATATGAAACGATGTTTAAAAAACTTTAATTTTGTTTGCTTCAGGGAAATGAATACCGAAAAATGTTTAAAATGCATGCATTAGAAGCAAAGATATACCAATTTGTATATTTATAATTAGGTAAAAATACACTTACCTGATATAATTTAAAAATTTATATAAAAGCATCCACAAAGGTTTTAGTGAAAATAAACATACAGAAATGTGGGTAAATGAATGTACTTTACAGTGCAATATATATTTAAAATTTGATATTTTCAATGAAATTCTTCATTTTAGGGGGTTAAACCTCCCCTTTGCAATGTTGTGTGTTTGTTTGTTTGTTAACCAAAAACAACACTGTTCATTTTTATTCTGCAGTTAAAACTCCGGCTGAAAATGGTGAATTTTAAAAACAGCTTGGCGACCTTAACCGTCGCTACTACTATGGTGTCCACTATTACCATATTGCATTACACTATTACCGTCCACCTAAGGTGTCTCGGCTACATGCTTTGTATTTCATGGAAGAACAAAGTGACACATGTCGAGGTGTTGTCACGAGCTGGCCTTCAAAGCATGTATACTCTGTTTAGATGGCGCAGAAATACGCTGACTTAGCTATGTTCACCGCATGGAAGACGATCATGCCAAGTCCTCTTGTCGCGATCCATAAGGGCAAGGTCTTTCCTGTCTTCCTCATAATTTTCGTTTCTGTCTACAGGTCTCTTCTCCACGTATTTTCCGTCTACCACTTCTTCTCTAATAACCCTGAGGATTGTAGAACACGTACTGTCTAGCAATTTGACTAATCCTGTGTACATGTTTTTGAATTGTCTAGTACAAATGAAACACTTGCCTCCCTCATTTCTTTCCTATCTTTTCTCAATCTTGTTAATCCTCGTCATCGTCATTATAGTGACCATTGTACTCTTGTTATTATATTATTATTCGGGCTTGGATTGATTAAAAAATATTAAATCAATTAATCGAATTTCTTTTATGAAGATTAATCGATCACTTTCGAACAATTTGATATATTATTAAAGATGATAATTAACATTTTATTTTTAAATCACTAAAGACATTATTTATTTTACAACATGTGACGGGATTGCCTTCCCTGCTGGGCACTCATCTCATCTCAACCCGTAACCCGCCATGGGTCATAGGGGTGTTATGGTGGAAGCATCAGCAGACAGGGTCCTCCACTGCTCTCTATCCTCAGCAACACGTGCAAGTGTGGAAAAACCGTGCCCTGTCCATTCTTTGATGTTATCAGCCCAGGATTTCCTTTGCCTTCCTCTTCTCTGTTTACCTTCGACAGTTCCCTGGAGGATCGTTTTCGAAAGGGAGTCATGACGAGTTACATGCCCAAACCAGGCAAGATTTCGACGTTTCACTACTGACAAAAGTGGTTCTTGGTGGCCTGCATAGGTGTTTATTTTCTTTCTAACATAGACATTTGTTTTGTGCTCTTTATAGCAAATGCGCAAAATTCTTCTATAACATTTATACTTGAAAGCCTGAATCCTTCGCTCCGTATCTGCAGTGAGTGTCCAGCTCTCACACCCATATAAGAGAATAGATAATACAAGTGTTTTGTATAATTTTATCTTCACAGGAAAACTGATGTTACTTTTCCAGATCACATTCAGCCTTGTCATAGCAGCTGAGGCTATCTCAAGTCTTGTCTTGATTTCTTTACTTGATCTTCCATCACTACATATAGTGGACCCCAGATATTTGAAGGTGTTAACTTCTTCTAACGTTTGCCCATTTAACGTAATGTTGGTCGGAACATGTTTCTTATGGCTTTTCACCAATATCTTGCTTTTTTCTATATTAATTTCCATCCCATACGTTCTTGTTACTTTCTCCAGTCTAGAGGTTAGGTCTTGAAGTTCTGATTCTGTTTCAGCTATAAGATCGATATCATCAGCAAAACGTAGATTGCAAAGAGGTCGGCCTCCAATCGATATGGTTGTTTTATAATCGTAGAAAGCCTCCTGCATAATATGTTCTAGATATATATTAAAGAGCACTGGGGACAGGATACATCCCTGATGAACTCCTACAGTTGTTTTGAAAAATTCTCCAATGTCATTGTTTGGTAAAACAGCACTGCTTGCGTCCATGTATAGTGCTTCAATGATATCTATGATGTTGTTGGTATCAAAATAGAACTTTCTCATTACCTGCCATAAGCTTTCATGCCAGACTCGATCGAAGGCTTTTGTGAAATCGATGAAGCCATGGTATAAATTGCGTTGATGATGGAGATGTTTTTCAATCAGTAATCTAATATTGAAGATTTGTTCTGAGGTACTTCTTTTTGGTCTAAAGCCAGCCTGTTCCTCGGACAAGATTTCTTCTGATTTCCGTTTTATTCTGTTCAAAAGTATCCTTAACATCACTGATAAGGTTGATAAACGTTGGATTTTTATTCCCGTTAATGACATCCACCAAAAGATAGATATAAGTGGATGGAAGCAGACATCATCATCATCATCAGTTGATAAGATCTCTATGGTGTTGTTTGCTCCACTGTAGTGTATGGAATGTCAACTTGACCTACGCAGTGGTGTGTAGACATGGATTGAGTGTATAATGTGCGAATGATGATAAAGGTTCGTGGTGTTGACAAAAAATGTTCTTTTCTCACACTCATGTATGGCTGGAAGTCATCGACACCAACGACTGTGTACCTTTTCTAAAGTTTAATTGGACGTACACACTCGACAGCACAGATAGTGACAAATCACAGGTTGCCATAATACATCATAGTACAGTGGATAAATGGTCTTGCAATGTTACATGGGCACTCATGTAGAATAAGTGTATAATGGACTGTCAGTAGCCAAGCACTCAGTATCGCCCATCCATATATCATCTGACTTCACTGACTGAGCACGTCAGCGTATAAACAATATTTCAGATGGCTTCTAAACCTAATCTCGTCTAGCGACGATTCTTCAACATAATGTTCAGCACATATTTTTCCATATAATAATATTGAACCGCTAATAACGGGTTCTCATGTGTAGCAGTGATCTCTGGACTAAACAAGCGATAATACGGGCATCCCTTTTCTCTTCTTGAAAGTCACTACATGTTTTGGTTCCAAGATGGCTTCACTCGTGAGCTGTCACTCACGTTTGGATACAGATAATGAATCTGTCCTAAAGTTAGTCATTCATAAAACATTTCATTGCTCTGTAGATTTGATCATGAACAATTGACTGCAATCTACAGGATATAGTGCTGCTAGGAATCGAAGTCGTTTTCATCGAGTCAAATATATTCTCTTAGACATTCAAATCGTAACTATCGAAAATGGTGGCTTCGATCGAGAGTTCATAAGAGTATCTTTGATTACCTTGGTAGAGGAAATATGAAACTGCCATTCCTTGGCAATACGACTAAACACTGGGGTAAAGCATACACGATAGGTTTAGACGACTATCACCTTCCCCACAAATACTGAGATCACTTTTTCCCCGGCGACAGGCCGACATGGAAAACACACAGTCCCTATCAGGACGAAGCCAAATCACACCACACTCTAGCGACACATCCGCCGAATAGCCTTCGACCTCTCTAGAGACAACAGAACATATAGTTCGACTTAGATATGTAAAGATATACAGATATAAGACAGACTCGTCCTACTCAGACAAACAATACACATAAATTCAGGCCATAGATATTCTGAAGCAAGAACAATCTATTATTACCAAAACAACGAATAAATCGCAGTAAAATGGATTTATCCGCGGAGTTTGATCGAAAGAGCCGACACAACTTTCAAGGGAAGTAACTCAATAATGACTTTCCCTTAAGCACTAAAAAATTACCTATGTATAATATTGTAAGATATCAAAGACTGCACGTAACAGTCTTACCACACCTCCCGGAAAAAAAAAAATGGAACATTTTTTTTTTTTTTTGAAATACATCTAGGAGCAACGTACAATAGGCTCACAACGCATGAATAATGCGCAGATGAAAATATCAGGAATACCTATAACGCCTAATATGAGGCTAAGTCGACTTATGGAGCGACTGGTGAGAATGTGTCTCATAAACTGAGAGAAATTATTTCTCTACAAGTATATTTTTCCAGGAAGGTGTCATCAAAGTATAATACAATTCTGGCAATTACACAATGCCTAAAAAATTCATATCATCATTTCGCATTAGATATCTTAAATTTATGATTTATGAAGAAAAAAATCATCAAAGCACAGCGGTGAATAAACATCAATGAACCGCTATGTAGTGATACAATCATTATATTATTAAATTACAAATGTGTATCTATCATGATATAGAAAAGGAACTACTATAGAACTAGACATATCAAGAAGTCTAAGCCCTAATAGTTATGTGGAATCATGTGGGCATCTTGACAGAATGTCTGCCATCACATTATCTGATCCACGAATAGCTCGCACAGAGAAATGAAAAGGTTGAAGAGCAATTGCATATCGAGTAGACCTCGAGCTCTTCAAATTCTTACTCTGTATAGCAGTAAGAGCTTTTTGGTCGGTTTCTACTATGAAATGTGCGCCTAGAAGGAATCTCTGTAGTTTGAGGATCGACCAAACCATAGCTAATAGCTCACGGTCTAAAACCGAATAATTCGTTTCTGCCGCATTAAGTTTTCTGGAAATATACATTACAGGATGCAGAGTTCCAGAGTACTCTTGCATTAGTGCCGCTCCAATCCCAGTGGATGAAGCGTCACTACGAAGAACGAATGTCTTATCTTTAGTGGGTAGCACTAAAATAGGTGGTGTTGAAAACAGTGTTTTAATCTTATCCAGAGAGCATTGGCATTCCTGAGACCAGTGGACCACATTAGGCGAACCTTTCTTTAGAAGTGTTGAGAGAGGTGCCATGATAGAGGATAGATTCTGAATGAATCTGCCATAAAATTGAATAAGACCTAACAGACTTCTCACCTGTTTTTTAGTCTTAGGGATTGAGATGTTAAGTATCTTACTAGTATTATGGTCCTCTGTCTTTAGGAAACCATGACCAACTCGGTGGCCTAGGAAAGAAATTTCGCTAAAACCAATATAGGCTTTAGAGGGTTTCGCTGTCAGGTTGTGCTCACGCAAAGTAGACAGCAATTCATCTAACCCCGAATAGTGATCTTCCCAAGTATCGCTGAAAAGACAGATGTCGTCTAGATATGCAATGACATCTGACCGATAAGATAGGATTCGGCGCATCATGCGTACGAATGTAGCTGGTGCGTTCATAAGACCGAAAGGCATAAAATTCCATTGGAACAAACCTCTAGGTGTTGAAAAAGCCGTGAGAGGTTTGGCGCGTTCAGATAAAGGAACTTGCCAATATCCTTTAGACAAATCAAGTTTAGTGAAAAAATGAGATTTGGAGAGTCGAGTAAGTAGCTCTTCCAGTAAAGGCATAGGTTCGGCATCGAACTTAGTTACTTGATTCAATTTTCGATAGTCAACGCAAAGACGTATGTTATTGTCTTTTTTACGCACAATAACCATCGGCGAAGAATATGCAGAGGTGGATGGTTCGATTATTTTCAAATCTATCATCTCATCCAACTCTTTCTCGACCTGTGCTTGAAAATGTATAGGTATAGGATAAGGTCTAATCCTAATAGGAGTATGGTCAGTTAGAACAATGTCATGTTGAATGACATTCGTTTGTCCAGGGATGTCAGTGAGTACATCCTGAAATGTTTGCAACATAGTTGAAACTTGTCGCTGTTCTCCTAGAGACAAATCAGGAGAGACAGTAACGTTCTTCCATGATTCACTGGAATGAAGTGGGATCATTGGAAGAGGAAGATTTACATCTGAAAAACTTGTTTCCTCATCCTGTATCACGGACAGTGATGAGTAATGACCATGTGGTACTGGAGAATTGTCCGTTGCTTGGAAAATGGGTTGCAAATAATCCGGACGTTCATGGAATTCAGTAAGCATATTGATGTGGAAGGTTTTATGCTTCCCATCAATATCGACAATATAGTCGACATCGGAAATTTTCGATATTATATCGTACGGACCTTTCCAAGAAATAAGTAATCTGTTTTCCCTACAAGGTAGTAATACAAATGCTTTGTCACCAGGACAAAGTTGTCGTAAGCATCTCTTCTTATTGGCAAATTGCCTTGCCTTCTGTTTCGCAAATTCAGAAGAAGAAGTTGCTAATTTGCATGCTTCGATAATCTTTTGTCTCAACGCGATGACATATTCGTAGGATGACTTTGTGTCATCGTCAATATTGTCAGATGTTATGAGATCGTGAAGCAACGACATAGGGCCACGCGGACGCGCGCCAAAGACGAGTTCAAAGGGAGAAAATCCCGTATGTTCATTGGGTACCTCTCTGTAAGCGAAGAGGGCCGCAGGTAAAACTCTGTCCCAGTCCTGAGGATGATCCTCAGTTATCTTCCCCAGTAAGTTTTTAAGTGTTCTATTAAGGCGTTCGACCATACCATTAGACATTGGATGGTAGATACTACTTAAAGATCTATCTATCTGCAGAGTAGACATTACTTGAGACATGGTATCTGATATTAGTTGGGTGCCATGGTCTGACAATATCTCTCCGGGGAACCCCAGACGAGAAAATATAAGACAAAGAGCATCTGCAATATCAGCAGTAGTAATGCTCTTCAGAGGAATAGCCTCTGGCCAACGTGTGCACATATCAACACACGTCAAGATAAACTGATGTCCTCTGGCAGACTTGATCTTAAATGGACCAATTATGTCTATGGCCATTTTTTGGAACGGCCGAATAGGAATGTCCGCCGCCTGAATGGGTGCAGCATGCCGTGGACCTTTGGATTTAACTTCCTGACATACTTTACAAGATCGACAATAAATCCGTATGTCCTTGTTTACCAATGGCCAAAAGAAAGCCGCAAGGACTCTTGACTTAGTACGGGAAAAACCCATGTGTCCAGCACACTGAGAGTCGTGAGCGTGCTGCAAAATTTTAACTCTCAAATTCTTGGGAACCAGGATTTGAGAATGACTTGACGTAATGGAGTCTTGAACCATACGTACAAGTACGCCATTCTTCTTTGTAATCCACGATTTACGACTTGTGTCTTTATTCGGATCACCTTTAGTTGCAAGAATGAAGAATTTCTTCAGAGTGGGATCATCTTCTTGCTGTTTTATAAACGAGTCACGAGAAATTACCAAGGGATTATCTTGGTTATGCACTTCATTATTTTCAATAGATGAAGTTTGAGGCATATTAAGAGCCTGAGCTCTAGTGACTACAGCGTTAGCAATCTGCATGTTTTGCCTTTCCCACGTGGAAATTTGTTGCGGAGTGCATTCTTTGACTCCATGAATGCGACCGATGATGAGGTCAGCGATCGGATTCGGAAGAAGACATGCGTGTACATCTCCTGTAAAGAAAGGAGTAGCAATCCTAATGATAGCAGTAGAGTATTTCTCTAATGTGCCGCCAAATGTTACACATTTGACTACTTGTCCAGTGGCACGGGAAGGATCTACGAGTGACTGCCTAACACCAATTGTGGTGCATCCAGAATCAAATAGCACAGAGACTGGATTGTTATTCACTAAACCCTTATGTAAGACAAGAGAACCTCTTCCATCATGCGCGACTGATGCCGGAAGAGCAGGAAGAGGATGGCCACAGCTTAAAGTAGACACTGTGGTTGGCTCAAATAGCGTTTTGCATTGGGGGCACTGAGATGCTCTCCCAAAATCAAAAGCGGCACATGCCATATTACTAGCATCATTATTATCTTTACTCTGTTTATAGGCTTCATTGGACTCTTGTTGTGCAGAGTTTGCCTGAAAATGTGGTTTATGTCTTTTGTATTGAGATCTACCTCGGTTATTATCACCTCTGTAGTTATTGTTACCTCTATTGTAACCCCTATTTGGGTTTGAGTCATAGTTCCCTTGGTTACCATTATCATATTCATTATAATGAGTATCTCTGTAATTATGATCTTGTTGACTCCAAGACGGATAACCCTGATAGTTTCTATAATTACTTCCTCTACGGAAATTCCTATAATTATGACCACCCCTGTGTCGAGAGCTATCAGGTCGTCTCCAGTTCTTTGAAGAAGAACCCTGAAATGATTGGTTACCTTGGTTTTGATAACTATTATGGTTACCTTTTTTATCAAATCTGTTTTGAGGTCCCTGAAATCTGTGTGAATAATTGGGATTGTATGGTGTTGCTGAAGCAACTGGCATACTCTCCTTAATCTTAGTGTTGCCAAAAGTCACGTCGGGGTGTGCAGTGACATATTGGGAACAATATTCTTCCATTTCTTTTAGAGATTTGGGTTTACGCTCATGTATAAATTCAAGGAAAGGTTTGTTCACACATGACATAATCTTATCTCTGAGCAACAAATCCATAAGTCCTTCATACGTTTTTTTTTCTGTTTTGGAAAGCTCAATCCAACGATCAACTGTGAGACGTGCCTTTGCAGTGAATTCTGAGAATTCTACACCCGTCTCAGGCACCATCGTTTTAAATAAAAGGCGATAGCCTTCCTCACTTAGCTGATATTTTTTTATCAAAGCCGCCCTAATGACATCATAATTATCCTTATCTGCTTCTCCTACAAGGCATAATCTAGTCAAAGATTCACCTTTCAAGTTTTCTGATAATTGATTAGCGTATTGTGATTTATCCACATTATGTGTACGACAAGAACGTTCAAATCTATCCAGCCAGAATGTAATATCGTCACTGGACTGATTGAACGGTGGAACCTTAACCTTGTAAGTAGAAGGTTTACCATTACCACTAGATGCCTGATTAACATTACTCATACTTGTCAATCTCAATTTCTCTAACTCAAATTCATGTTCTCTTATTGCTTTTTTTCTCTTCAGCATCTAATCTTTTTTGTTCAGCCTCCCTGTCTAATCTTTTTTGTTCAGCTTCCCTGTCTAATCTTTTTTGTTCAGCTTCCCTGTCTAATCTTTTTTGTTCAAGTTCCCTGTCTAATCTTTTTTGTTCAGCTTCACTGTCTAATCTTTTTTGTTCCGCAGCAGCTTCTCTTTCTAATTTTTTTTGTTCAGCTGCAGCTTCTCTTTCTAATTTTTTTTGTTCAGCTTCAAATCTCCTTTCCTCCACCTGCATCTGCAATTTCTTTTGTTCAGCAGCAGCCTCAGCTTCTCTTTCTAATCTTTTCTCTTCCGCCATAGCTTTTCTTTCTTCTGCAGCTAATCTTTTCTCTTCTGCAGCTAATGCTTTGTCATATTGAGCAACTGCCCATTGTTCTAATTGTTGACCAGTCTTATCAAGGGCTTTCCCTTGTGTAATGAAGTATTCTAATGTAGCCATGATGTCTAACAATAATACTAATCACCTGAATCAATAATAATACCACAAGTTCTCAATGACTTGATTAATCAGTATACTATCCCAATATCTGTGGGTCACAAGCCTTTAATAAGGTCTTGTATAATAGTAATAATAATCAGGTACTGGTTTATACCATAATCCAAGTGCAGTGCACAGGCAATTGTGTCTTATGAAATATACCTATATAAAACATATGTCAACCAACAGAATACATAAAGTACAAATAGGACTGACAATACAAGAACGTTTGCAGAAATCAAAATAAATCAAATAGGGAAATCAATGAAAATAATCACTGAATCTGCAAAGAATAACAACACAAATGACGTCACAATATATGAATATAAATTGAGAATAGAACTGAAAGATAGAAAAGGTTAGACCAACAAATTACAAACAAATCAAAACAAAACTAAAGAACAAAGAAATATTACAAAAATAACAATAATTACAGACTTCACAGCTAACACAAAAGCAACAGTTGTCGCAGCAAATTTTCAATCAAGAAAATTGCACCTATAGAAAACGCCCACAACGGACCCTCTATGACGTGGGATATTCTGTTGTGAGGACGCCGCCCAACCTTTAAACACAACCCGCTGACATAGAAACTAACATACTATACAAACAAATAACATGTAAACATAAATATATATAAATTATGTGTATGATAGTATGTGTTGCAAAATAGGCTCAGTCTTACAGTAATGGCAAAGTTATTTTTATGAAAACAAACAAACTGCCACTTTATTCAATTAAACATTCTGGCCTTAAATATTAAAGTTCATATATGGAAAACAAGAAGATCCATCGATGAAAATAGGACTTCTTAGTTCACTCATACTGTCTTCCTGTTAACATTGACAAGAATTGATCCAACTGTTCTGTGAAACTCTATAATGTCTAATGTAAAAAATGTCAACAACGCTGACCTACATACTGCATTCACCTGACAGGTCACGTGACGAAGTGTTGACAAAGAGCAAACCAATACTGCAAGTGTGTCGTATCAGCCACAGGAAACGGTCTGGTATCGGTAATCTGTTGACTTCTGAACTTCTGCGAGGTCAAACCCAGAAAGCTGGTCCACCAGTTGATAAGGTTGATAACGTTGGATTTTTATTCCCGTTAATGATATCCACCAAAAGATAGATATAAGTGGATGGAAGCAGACATCATCATCATCATCAGTTGATAAGATCTCTATGGTGTTGTTTGCTCCACTGTAGTGTATGGAATGTCAACTTGACCTACGCAGTGGTGTGTAGACATGGATTGAGTGTATAATGTGCGAATGATGATAAAGGTTCGTGGTGTTGACAAAAAATGTTCTTTTCTCACACTCATGTATGGCTGGAAGTCATCGACACCAACGACTGTGTACCTTTTCTAAAGTTTAATTGGACGTACACACTCGACAGCACAGATAGTGACAAATCACAGGTTGCCATAATACATCATAGTACAGTGGATAAATGGTCTTGCAATGTTACATGGGCACTCATGTAGAATAAGTGTATAATGGACTGTCAGTAGCCAAGCACTCAGTATCGCCCATACATATATCATCTGACTTCACTGACTGAGCACGTCAGCTTATAAACAATATTTCAGATGGCTTCTAAACCTAATCTCGTCTAGCGACGATTCTTCAACATAATGTTCAGCACATATTTTTCCATATAATAATATTGAACCGCTAATAACGGGTTCTCATGTGTAGCAGTGATCTCTGGACTAAACAAGCGATAATACGGGCATCCCTTTTCTCTTCTTGAAAGTCACTACATGTTTTGGTTCCAAGATGGCTTCACTCGTGAGCTGTCACTCACGTTTGGATACAGATAATGAATCTGTCCTAAAGTTAGTCATTCATAAAACATTTCATTGCTCTGTAGATTTGATCATGAACAATTGACTGCAATCTACAGGATATAGTGCTGCTAGGAATCGAAGTCGTTTTCATCGAGTCAAATATATTCTCTTAGACATTCAAATCGTAACTATCGAAAATGGTGGCTTCGATCGAGAGTTCATAAGAGTATCTTTGATTACCTTGGTAGAGGAAATATGAAACTGCCATTCCTTGGCAATACGACTAAACACTGGGGTAAAGCATACACGATAGGTTTAGACGACTATCACCTTCCCCACAAATACTGAGATCACTTTTTCCCCGGCGACAGGCCGACATGGAAAACACACAGTCCCTATCAGGACGAAGCCAAATCACACCACACTCTAGCGACACATCCGCCGAATAGCCTTCGACCTCTCTAGAGACAACAGAACATATAGTTCGACTTAGATATGTAAAGATATACAGATATAAGACAGACTCGTCCTACTCAGACAAACAATACACATAAATTCAGGCCATAGATATTCTGAAGCAAGAACAATCTATTATTACCCAAACAACGAATAAATCGCAGTAAAATGGATTTATCCGCGGAGTTTGATCGAAAGAGCCGACACAACTTTCAAGGGAAGTAACTCAATAATGACTTTCCCTTAAGCACTAAAAAATTAATTATGTATAATATTGTAAGATATCAAAGACTGCACGTAACAGTCTTTTTACTTGGATGACTAATAAGGCTAATGGTTCTGTAATTCTTGCACATTTTTAGATTTCCTTTCTTTGGAAGCGGTATTACTAATGACTGCGCCCACTCTTTTGGCCATTATTTAGTACTCCATATCTTCTGGCAAATTGTTGTCATGATTTTTTACTATATCTGGTCCTCCATATTTCAAGAGCTCTGCTGGAATATTATCCACACCCGGTGACTTCCCTTCTTTCATCGAACATATAGCCTCTTCCACTTCTTCCCGTAATATTGCTGCATTTCCGAGTTCCCTGTTTTCACACTTAATGTTGTTTAATATGCTATAGTCAGTGTCGAGTTTACAGTTATATAATTCTTTACAATATTCTGTCCAACTTCTCATTACAGCTGTTTTTTTCATTGAGCAGAGCCCCATTGCTATCTTCTATGACAGTTACCCTGGGCTTTTTGGGTTTTGATAGTCTTCTTAATGTGTCAAAAGCTGCTTTGCTGTTACCTTTTATTAGCCCCGTATTAATGGACTCACATTGATCAGCTACCCATTTTTCTTTGGCCTGTTTCATTTTCTTTCTAAAAATTTTGTCACCATACTGTATTGCCATGCTGCTTCATGAACCTCTTTCTTAACCTTTTTCATTTCCCGCTGTGTATCACATAACTTCAGAATGTCATCTGTAACCCATGGTTTGTTTATTTTCTTTCTTTTACCAAGTATTTCTGTTGCTGATTCAATGAGCATGTCTTTCATGTTCTCTGTGATTGAGTTGATATCATCCTCCAGAAAGTTGAGAGGTGCAAATTTTCCTCCAACAGTTGCCTCAAAGATTCCTGCGATATCTGGATCTTTCAGTTTGTCTAAAGTGAATCTTAACTGAGAACATCTGTTTTGATTATAATTCTTTTTGAGTTTGAGCTTAAGCGTCATCAATACCATGTCGTGATCACTACCAATGTCGGCGCACGGAAAAGTCCTATTCTTGGCTTTATTAATACTGGACTTGAATCTTTTGGATAAAAGAATAAAATCAATTTGGCCATGTATCTCAGTTTTCGGGGCATGCCACGTTGTTCTTCTTGATAGCTTATGTGGAAATAGTGTATTTGCAAGGATTAATTTATAGTTGCTGGCAAATTCTAGTAGCCTTAGTCTTCGATCATTGGTTTCTCCTGTCCCAAATTTCCCCACTGTGCCAGCCCACTGACCGTATGCATCTGGCCCTATTTTAGCATTCCAATCACCTAGCACGATGAGAAGATCTTTCTTTGGAATTTTTTTTAATGTTTCATCCAGATTTTCATAAAATGTATCAATTGCATCATCCTCATAGTCATTAGTGGAGGCATATACCTGTATGATGGAGATGTTCTTTGGATGTGCTGCAATACGTATGGTGATAAGCCTGCTATTTACTGGGGTGCAGCTGATGACAGAATTCAATCTATCTTTATGTACAATAAAACCTACTCCATGCTGATGTTTGGACTCATCTCCACTAAACCAAATTTTGTGACCATCATCCGTTATTGATTCACCTAATCCTGTCTATATGACTTCTGCTAGGCCCCGGATGTCCCACGAGTATCTAACAACTTCATGTGTTAGTTCTCTGACTTTTCCACACGCATATAGCGTGCGTACATTCCAAGTTCCAACAACAAAACTTTCTCTAGGAAGTTTCAAAACAGGTATTTGTACCCCATTCGCTGACTTAACACTCTCAAGGGGCAACGAGAGTGCGGTCGTTGTTAATTCGGGCCTCGGCCGATCCGGCATATTATTACTGAGTTGACTTTCCATCATAGCATTTCAGTGGGCAAGAGGTTTGCTTGGCGGTGCCCATCTCCTCTCCAAGTATCCTTGTAGGTACATACAAAAATGTACCTGGAACAATCTGGTTTTAATGCGCCAGACACTCGCCCATAGCCCCTCATTCCAGAGTTATTTTGCACGCTGTGCCAGACTTTTTTTGTGGGCAGAAATTTATAGATTGAAGTGTTCATCTTTTAGTCTAAATTTCTTTGTGAATTTTCCTTTGAACATGTACTTATTATATACCAAACTGTAGGGAAATGGATAGAGAATTCAGATATATAATGTCTGTGGTAGTATTAACACAAGTATGTTCGGTATAATTTAATCATTTTGCATGTAAAATTGAAAAACGCTAAAAAGTTGACTGTAGGATACGATCTTACCAAAGACAAATTACTGTCGTAGACAATAAAACTTTCTTTTTAGTCTTCAAACGTCAAGTTAATCCATATACAAAGTAATAAAAAACATGCTTATGGCCAAAGTTAGTACATTTAGTGTTATTCGCACCAGTTTTTCCGTGGTTCTTTGTAAGAAAAAAATAAATTATGCAATCGTGCATTACGTAATTTTCAAACAAATAAATAAGAATAACGTCATATAAATACTTTTTTACTCTTGTTTAATGTTTTAATAGTATCCCTAGCTTCATCTTCTACCTAGGACTAGTGATTAGATGTTACGGTAGGTCTAGTTTTGTTGCTTTTTGATCGGCCAGAATATGACTACGCCCACTCATCAACTAAATCTAGTGTGTCTAGCTTTTCTGCATATATTCCGTATTTTGACAACAAACTGTGACTACCAAACAATCATCATCAATGTCAGCAATGTTTCAAAGTAGTTTGACACAATTATTTGCTTAGGAGACTTAGAAAATGTAAATATAAAGCGTGACATATTTCTCTAGCAAAAACACCGAAAAACGTAAACACGCGAATCTTCATAAAAATTGTGATAATAACATCAAAACACACACATGTGCTGATTAACTAAAGTCAAATTAGTTGTTTAAATAGTAGCGGAAGTCATTCTATGAGTTTTAATATATGAACTGCATTAAGCGGACGATTTTTAGGGTTTATTCGTGATAAACTAAAAACCACGCTGTGAGCGTTGCTCTGGCACGGCGTGTGGAATTTTGCAACGCTCAGAGCGTTGGTCTGGAGTCAAAGAGTTTAAACGGTGCCGCCACGAGAAGGCCAGGAGCTGGACTTTTGTTGTCAGAGGCTATGTGTTACGCACGCCTTAGGAACATTTGGTCAGATATTGAGAGCTCGTCCTCATTTCCACTCCTGGCTATGACAACAATTGGCACCAATAATTGGCTCTGCACTAGTGGTCAACTAATGGCCAAACTCCGAGTTAAAGGATGAGAGTTTAAAAAGGTATCAGTCTTTGCTGAAGATTACTCTTGGCAGAGATATTAATAGAGGAATAATTCTTCTCTTTAACTCTTTCCGTACGTAATTATTTTCAGCTCTGGACGGAATTATTTTTAAGCCCCAAAAATTTACACATACATGATTTACGTTTACTGACAATGTGTGTCTAATCATGAGTTAAGTATAACCTATTATATATCAAATTAAAGTACAGTGGATGAACAATATAAATCCATATGCCTTTCTAGCTAATTTTATGTTATGTTTATGTTATAACAGATAACATGTACACGGAAAAAATATAACTTGAAATTTTGAACAAAAATTTTTGACTTACGTAAGGCTTGTAACATAAATTGTTATCACAATACAGTTTCACTGCTCTCTTTGTGCAGGTAATCAATTTAGAAACACAGAAAAAGTAAGAAAGTTATGGTTGATCACACAGTTTGTTTACTGTTCACATATTAGTATTATATCCTGTGTGTTTTTCGGCCATTATGGCAATACGACAAAACACGATTAAAGATGAAGATAAATGTGAAAAAATCCCTTCAAACGCAAATAAAAGACGTTGAAGCTTGTTGAAATTTGCCCAGTTTTGTTTTTACTTCCGTTCGAGATAAATTCCGGGCAGTATAAAATATCAGAATAGAAAGAAACAACGAAATAAATCAGCGTCTTTTAAAAGATCTTGCGGTCACAGCAGTCGGCCATTGCGTCTTTTAAAAGATCTTGCGTACGGAATCAGTTAAGAGAGCCTCACATGAATTTTACAGAATGGGAAACATAACAACTGAGATCATCTAAGCAGTTATAAACTTATTATTCTCCGCCCCTTCTGAGAGGAAATATTGACTCGTATTTTCTGAGCCCCCAGCTGAAGGTGATTCAGCAAAATATTAATTTAGTAGCTCTATATAGTTTTGCATTTAAAACAATATGAGTCATACAACCGTAGACATGAAATTTCCTCTATACTGATTAATCCAATTATAGATTTATATTTACAGTTAATAGGTTTTATAATCTCTGAATGGTTAACAAGGTAAAAGAAAAAAGGTTGCTTATAGAAATGAAGCCGTGATATTTGTAATCATCGGACGATATTAATTTTTGGTGGAACAAAATTAGAAACGTCCATTGGCTGAGCTGGTATGTTACTTAGCTGACGGATTGGGGTCAGTTGGCGTCTGCTTTAGTCGCTGCTGGTTCCCACAGGTGGTTGGACTGTTCAATCTCTTCAAGTTTTTTGGCAGTAGCATGGGCCTTGCAACACGGCCGGGGTTACTGCTTAGGTTGCTTCCTCAAGTGTACTCATGATCCGTCTGTTGTCGGTGTCTAGCATTTAGTTCTGGCAACTTTGACCAAAAACTGAAAGGAGACAAACGTCTCTGCTAAGTGTCGGGTCTCCTGATATAATCATCAGGCGCCCCTCGCTACCATCCACCATTTCATCTTCCTAAGAGTTTTTTCTCCCTCATCCCTGAGAACTAAATTTACACTCATTAGGTTGGACGAACGTGCTTTTAGACATCGGAAGACAACAATCTAACAATATATGCATACATATTTATGCATATAAAACTTATTGAAATGTTGGTAAAATAAATATATATACCATGATATCATCATCCACTCCCTGCTCCGATGAAACCTGTCGCCACCTCTGTTGTTCGTTCCTTGTCAGGAAACCCGCATCGAGCAGTTACCAGCTCTTGCAGTTGTGGTTCATGAATCAAGTTATTTAAAGTGACGAGGTTGCCAGTCCATTGTGCGTTGTTTATCCACAAGCAATTTATAAATGTCAAAATGCAAAATATAAAATGATAAAATAACCATATTACAGCTTACTCCAATAACGAGCACATTAATAAACAGGCTTGATGCACAAAATAGCTGTAATTCAGTGCAACTAGTTTAAGATGCAGTTATTCCTCAGATAGATGAAGTTACAGCGTGCTGAGTCCTTCTACTATTTCCACTTGAGGAGGATTCTAAGGCTTCGGCGTCCAGCATTAATATGGGAGTTTAGCGCTCTCTAATGTTAGCAGTTACTCCCAATTCTATAGACACCGACAACAGATGGGTCTTGAGTACACTGGACGAAGTAACCTAACGTAGGTTTTTTCTTGTCTTTTCTCCTAGTGATGCCATCAGTCGGTTTCTCCTTGAACAACGCCTCATCGACCTTATGAGTTGCCTTAAACACCCAGCATTCATTTATCGCAGGCGTCCATTTCCATTCAGTCCTATTTATAGTATGATTTATATCACCCTTTCTTTTCCTCTAAAATTTACTTATTTATTTTATTTTATTTATTCATTAATTTGTTTTAATTATTTTTTTAAAATTTCTTATGTATTTTTATTTCTTTATTTTTTTTAAATTACTATCTCTCTTCCTTTTCTCTCTCCACATATTTATTCACTTTTGTTTTATAATATTAATTTTCTCTCACTTAGTTTTCCAGACCGTATTTTTATCACTTTTTATAAGCTTTGAATTTTTTGTCCAGTTCCGGTTTCCGGCTCAGCGTCAGACATTTTAATTCTAACATGTGACACATAACAGGGCGTGTTTGCTCTTATTTTTATGTTTTCCACTTAATTCTCACTTTCTTTCCTTTCTGTTTTTTTGTTCATCTGTCCCTGACGAAGGCCTTGCGGCCGATACGCTGGTTTTTTTTTTTCCTTGTCTTTTCTCCTAGTAAGACTTATTACTTGTTTTATTTTTTTTAATGTCCACTAATCCTATTGGGATTCCTTGTTACGACTTCTTATTTTCGCTGTCTGTGATCTCTTCTTCGCGAAGATGGAATAGGCAGTGAAGTAGTCTTACTATGCTGTAGGTTATAATCGGAATTTTTCGCTCCGAGGCACACATTTCTCCCTTGAGGAAAGAACCAATCAGACGTAGTGTGGTCTAGCAGTTCAATCCAAAAACAACCACAATTAAGCGTCCGATTTTGGTAAGGGTTTCCCGCACCCTCATGTTGAACATTACTGCTTGACAACACAAGATATTCACATTACATGTTATTTTCAAGTTCATCTGAATGTACTCCATGACAATATCAAATCTTGCCACATCCGTGTTACTTGTTATGCTTACAAAATTCCTACATCACTAATCTATCACTGATAATCTCACCCAAGATGTCACTTTCTCGTAGTTATTAACCAAAACAAAGTCATCTGCTGGAAGTATTACAATATTTCTCGTATTTTACTCATTTCTGTCTGGTCATGTCTGCTAAATTAACACATTATCTTCAAATATCATCTGTTGCATAAGTTGGAAAACTGAAGGCCACACGGTTTTATGGTAATTTCTGCAAGACATATCTCCGAATCAAACGTACGTTATCTACATCCCCGACACAATTTTGACTTTTTGCCCTATGCATTCTGGTGTAAACACGATTATACTGTTATCTCTCAATCGTGCGTCTGGCTTAACAAGGATGTGCTATAGTAGACTTTAATTCTTCTGGTGTTGACGATTAATCAAACAAACACGTCAACGTGGTTATAAAGTAGGTCAAGCGGTCAGGTAAACCGGGTTGTTAAATAATCGTTAAAGATCCCACCCCTGATTTTTTTAAGTATTATTTCAGTTTGGTGATACCATTGCACAAGTCATCATCATTTTTCCGTTTCGCTCCTTATCGGTCGCGCAGCCACTACTGCAGCTCCCCTAGCAGGACACCTGCAGTAAGCATTCACGTGCACTTGACACTGTGGTTTCTGTAGCAATTTATTTTACATGACGAGGCTGCCAGCCTTATGCATAACTTCATATTAGACGCCTTTTAAGGCCTGCCTGAGGGACCAAAAGTCCTATTAATTCCTTGTCTCATCAGAGATTCGTGAAACAACACGGGGCCATTTCATAAATGGTAGTTTAAAAAAAAGGAAAACTAAATGCAATCAGCACTGCAGATGAAAACAAAATAAGACACATAGAACGTTTAGGAATTCAGCCTAAGTCACAAGCTAAAAAATTCAATAGTGGTATTGTTACTTTTTCAGATATGACGACATATTTGCGACGGATAGGATACACATAGAAGAAACTTCTTGATAGCATTAGAAGGCAGTTCTTATCCTGGACTCTGCAGGGTAAAAGAAGCAGAAGTAGACGAAAAACACGTGGAGAAGAGAGATTGAGACAGAAATGAAAGTACCGAGAAAGACATGCGAAGATCTGCTGCTGGACAGGAGGACTTGGCACACGTTTGTTGAAGGTCATGCCACTTGGGGAATTGGAGGTGGATGATGATAACCGATGTTGATGATGGAAAAGATGACGATGATGGAAAAAATGATGATGATAATGACAAAGATGATAATGATGATGATGGCGATGATGATGATGACAAAGATGATGACTGTGACGAATCAGTTGTGCACTATAACAGCTTTCGTCCTCTCCGGTAGTATCTCTTCTTTTCTTCATTTTCCTCACCGATCATCCTATTATTTGACATCCTTTATGCCCTATATTTTAGCTGTGACCACACCCTAGACTTGTTTAGGTTTCGTTTGGTGATTCAAAAGAATACAAGGCTAATTAGTTAGGTCAGCAGATAATACTTTTATCAAGTAAGTCGTCTAGCCAACCTTTGATAGAGTCGATCTTTATTGACACAAGGTGGTAGCGCACGATCGATGAAAAGAAAGCCATGTTGTCTGTATGAGATATCCGTCCGAGGAATTTACGCAAACACGTGATAATACGTAATCGCTTCCGCCGGACCAACTTTGTGTAATTATTACCGATAACCTGTCAGGGGAAACAATATGGGCAGAAAGCATCTAAAGGGAAATAAGTTCACAGATTTGTTTGTGAGTTGCCATAAAGATACAATCGGAAGTGTTACTGCCTTATTAGAAATAGGTCACGTGTTGGAATTTTAAAATGTGATACTTTAAAACACGCGGGGGATATTATGATTAACACCCCAACCCATTTAGTTCTAAAGAGCTTACCATTGGCTTGATTTGGGAGCTGGAATAGACTTTAACTTTCATTGGTAAGTTGGTCTAAAAGCACAATCTGGAACTTGACATGTGAAATGGCAATGTAATCTAGCGAAATCGGAGTCACAAATCAGACTGCATCGCAACGTCAAATTAGCAACTCCCAGGAGCCAGAGAGACATCAGACTAAGAATTCCAAAATTATAAGTGACAGATCGAAGTATTTGGGCAACTTTGAAACTTAAAAGTAAACCCGCATTTTTAAATACAAAGACCGGAGACCTAAGGAATCAGATCACCCGCCATGAGAGGAATACTAAAATTTCCCAGACCAAGTGATTCGAAAGCATCTAACCTAAGTTGCTGTGTCCATTCTAACTAAGCTTGTGTTCCCTGTGGGGTAAACATTTATTTTACAAATGTAACTCGTTGCCAAGTGGAGACTTGAAAATGTCATAAACCCTAAAAGGGCGCTGGTGTTTTACTTTCAGAAACGGTAGCAGTACCTCAGACTCCGAATGTAAAGTGATTTATTCCATTGCATCAAAATGTTGTGAATGTAAATTGACATGTTTTCGTTGCTAAGTGGTTATATATGAGACTGACAACCTCAACAAATGAAAATAGTATATTCATAAACCACTAAAGAGGGCGCTGGTGTTTGTTTTATGCTAATTCGCTCAGAAACGCAAAAGTAGCAGCAACCTCAGACTCCGAATGGAGATGTGATGAGTGATGATTAAATTCCATGTGCATCAAGTGTATCGTATCATGTTGTGAGATATGTAAATTGATAATTGTAGGTCAGACACAAATCATTGCATTCGCGCTGTCCAAGTACATATTTTTTCCAGTTTAATACCCAGAAGAATATTGGGGATTTCTAATCATCTTCCCTAGTTACGCTGTGTATACTCAAGAATTTAATTTATCAGAGGGGCTAATATTGGTGGGTGAACCGCTACTGCAGAGCTAAGGAGAGGCAATCCGTGACAATGATGATGATGACAAAGATGATGTCGATGACGATGATGATTATGACAAAAATGGCGATGTTAATGACAATGATGACAAAGATGATGACAAAGATGATGATGATAACAATGATGATGAACATTATGACAAAGATGATGATGCTGACGATAATGATGATGACGATGATGACAAAGATGACGATAATGACAAAGATTACACTAGTCAACAACCAAAATGTACCAGAAATGAAAATAGCTGATCTTAACTAATTTTGGTGTGCTGAAAACGAAAATGACATTAAAAAATGTTGATTGGCTCTAGTTTTCAAGATATATGCTACTAGTTTATTTAACTACGGTAAATTTATATATATGAGATGCAACTGTTGTGGGCGATTGCATAATTTTTTCTAATGACCAATAAAAATGTAACTAGAAGTTGATGATGCAATCCTACCTATGATTACATCACCTTTGTGTATAAATATCTTATCTCTGATAAAATGTTGCCATTAGTTAGTGCATTTGTCCTTATCAAAAGTATCGTAGTTAGAAATGCCTAGGACATGTATGAACAGTGCTAATAATTTCTGTTATATATGTGGTGAGGTGACATTTCTATCACAAAAACGAAATATAACTAAAGTGATTAAGAAGGCGTACAGTTTGTATTTTGGCTGCAAAATAGGAGATCAAGATAAGAGCTGGGCGCCACACATATGCTGCAATACATGTGCAGCACATCTTAAACTGTGGTTGACTGGCAAAAGGCAAGCTATGCCTTTTGCAGTCCCAATGATTTGGAGAGAGCCCACTGATCATCTCAACAACTGTTACTTTTGCATGTCCCTCCAATTGGGAAAGGCATATCAAAGAAGAAAAAATGGACTCTGGAATATCCAAACATCCTGCAATACTTCCGGTACCACATGGCGATGACCTACCAGTTCCCAAAGTGCCAGAATCCTTTTCAGCTGCTTCCACTGATGAAGAAGAGGACATTGGTGGTCCTGAACCATCAACCTCAAGTAACACAGATTTTGAGCAAACTACATCCACTAAACCACACTTAATAACCCAAGGTGAACTGAATGATCTTGTAAGAGATCTGAATTTACCGAAGAACAAGGCGGAGCTTTTGGGTTCCAGATTGCAACAGTGGAATCTCCTGGCAGAAGATGTTACAATTTCTGTGTATAGGAACCCCAGAAGCCGCTTATTACATTCTTTTTTCAAAGAGGGTGACCTTTCTGCGTGCCACAACATTTCTGGTTTAATGGCAGCCCTCAAAATCAATTACATACCGGAAGAGTGGAGGCTTTTCATTGATTCATCCAAGACAAGTCTTAAAGCTGTTTTGTTGAATAATGGTAATGTGTTACCGTCAATTCCAGTTGGTCATGCAGTTCATATGAAAGAAACTTATGAAAACATTAAGCACCTTTTGAAGTGTATAAACTACGATCATCATCATTGGTCACTTTGCGGTGACTTAAAAGTGGTCGCTCTTTTGCTTGGACTACAGGGTGGATACTCCAAGTACTGTTGCTTTCTCTGTGAGTGGGATAGCCGTGCACGAAGTGACCATTACATCAGAAGACATTATCCAATCAGGCAGTCATTGCAGCCTGGCAGTAAGAACGTTGAGAACCCAGCAGTTGTCGACACCAGCAAGATTTGTTGCCACCCTTGCACATTAAGCTGGGTCTCATGAAAAACTTTGTCAAGGCAATGGAGAAAACAGATGAGGCTTTCAAATACCTCATCAGAAAAATTTCCAAGACTGAGTGAAGCTAAAATAAGAGAGGGAGTATTTGTTGGTCCGCAAATTCGAAAACTTCTTCATGATGACGAGTTTCTTTGCGTGTTGCATGGCAAGGAAAAAGCAGCATGGCTAGCATTTAAGTCAGTGGTGGACAATTTTCTTGGAAACAACAGATCTGATAATTACAATGAAATTGTAGAAAATCTCCTTCTGAAGTATAAGAGTCTTGGCTGCAACATGTCTTTGAAAATTCATTTTCTGGATTCTCATCTGGATTTCTTTACGTCAAACTGTAGAGCGGTCAGTGATGAGCATGGTGAACGATTTCACCAGGACATTGCTGCTATGAAGACAAGGTATCAAGGCAATTGGAGCCCTTCAATGCTTGCTGATTACTGTTGGACTGTGACAAGAGACACCTCATCGATTGACTACAAGAAGCAAGCAAAGAGAGCTCGAACAGCGACTGAATAATGATGGAATGGGTTCAAACGTGCCTTTTTAAAGCATGATATGTGAACTTTAAATAATGTTTTTATTTTTTCTATCATTTTATGTTAAAATATCAATTAATTGAGTATGTAACCACAATTTTTATAATGCTAAAGTAGAAAGACTAGCTGTTCAGCCAGAGAATTAAACAAGCATACATTATTTGTATTACTGTAATGTAAATTCATCATTTTAAAAAAAACCAGAGCCAATTGGTGAATTTCATTATGATATTTGAAATCAGCATGTCAAAATCAATAAGAAATGGTACATTTAATTTCTGGTACAAAAAACTTTTGAAAATTTGTTGACTAGTGTTATGATAATTACGATGATTACACTGATGATGGGAAAAGTCTTTTACAGACAGGGGGTATGATGTGCTGGTGTTGTGGGTAGTGGGTTTCCCCCCTTGCTTCACCCTAGGCCTAGTGAATTCTTGTTCATGAAAGGAGCGACCATTGTGGTGTTAGTCTCTTGGCCTAGCAAAACCTCTCATACCAAGATCATTGTGCGTGGTGAAGAGCCACACCCTCCTCGAGGTAGTCCTGGTAACTGAGGGTGCGAATCCTCAGGCTAAACACAACGGATCTAGAGGAGCAAACCTCGATAATAAAACCGGTGCACTACACCGTACACGCCCTCTGTGGGTGGGAAGGAGCCAGATGGATACTGAACAAGTCTTGGGAGTGGGAACGAGTGTGGACTGCTCCCTGAAGATCGGAACCCATCGTACAGGCACAGAGACTCAGGACGTGACGATCCTATTGCCTTCAACTCTTGGTCACATGCCTAGAGCCTCGGAGAACTCGACGTAACCAGCAGGCAATTTTGTGGCGGGGAAAGAGCACTGTGAGCCCTACCTTGGCTACGTATCACAAGGAGATGCAGAAACACCCCCTTTATCTCCCCCAGGGCTGGCACAGTACACTTCTGGCTTCTACCCGGGGCGGTAGGAAATCCACAGGCACCCCAGCATCACAATGCCATGAAGATGACAAAGTTGGAATTTACTAACTCAAACCTGGCAGAGCAAGTCCTCCATCAGATGCGGCCAATGCTGGGCCCACTGGCGCGTGGACACGTCCGATCCCCATCGAGACTTGCCCGGGGAGCCCACCCCGGCTCAAAAAAGCAGAGAAGGCCACTCTCCAAACCTCCGATGTCTTGCGGGCAGTGTTAGGATGTGCAAGAACATGGACAGGAAGACTCCACAACTTCCCCACTGAAGACACGCCCACGGCGACCGTTGCCTCAATTGGCTGTGTGTGGTGTACCCGGAAACGGGGCCTCCCAGTACTGAGGCACAGTTAAGTCCCCGATGTCACTTATTGGTGCAGAGTTGAGAGAGATGGCTGAGCATCACAATCCCCCCTGTGTTGCAGCATGATGAGAACCCAGCATTGCACACTGAGCTTGGGGGGGATCACTTGGGCACCAGACTTAATACTGGCTCTTGACTGGATGGCCGCATGCAGGAGATTTCTACAATGGAGGGTTGGCAGGTGGTGGGTATCTGGAAGTGGCTCTGTGCAGGACGTGAGGATTCCATGGGAGAGCCCAGAACCAGAGCACAGCATTGTGCAAGCTCTGCATAGTTGGAGAGCCCCCTGGATGACGGGGAATGCACAGTGTGCTACCCGACCTATCCCCAACTGCTAACTTAAAACCAGAAGTGGGGTCCTCTATATGCGTGCCAGGCCAGGATAAAATGCCTGGGAAAAAGACTGGAGCTCAGAACTCCCTAACTCAAAGTTGCAGGATGGCAGAAAAGCCACGGGAAAGACAGGGCTTTTTTAAAGATAACGCAACCATATTTTCACCATACGAGCTCGGACGCCGCCTCGGTAAACAAGGTCCGCGCAGAGCAGTGACACCCCCAGGCTGCTTGCGAATAGTCTACTACTGGGAACATAAACAGAATAGAGATGAGCCCACTCTCCCGTTGAACAGGTGCTAAAGCCGTAGATACTGGGCCAGAAGGCGCACCGGAAACCACAGTATCACGCAACTTGCTTTTTTTTTCTATGGAGAGTACACTGATGATGATGATGACGACGACGATGATGGTGATGATGATGATTTTGATGATGATGGTAATGATGATTATTGTTACTGTAACTCAGCGTTTTTTAAGTTCTTTAGATTTTTATTCAAAAGGAAAAAGCTGTTTACACTACTGTCTGTTCTGGACAGAGACAGTTTCCATCTATTTCATTCATAGCCTTGCCAATACTCCTTATTAATATTCCTTCTGGATGTTCTTCCAGCTTATGTAGATTTTCTGTCTCTCTGTGTCAGCTTTCATTGATTCGATTAGTCGTCACCATCCTGGCTTACTCAGCTTAAAAACATTTTCTTGTCAAGAACATGCATAATCGGTTTGATCCGTTGTGTATTATTGTGATTTCTTTCGTGGATTTGCATTTTTTATGTGTGAATACATTCTTGACATCATTCTATGTTTACATTATTCACATGTTTCGCAAAAAATATGTATCATCATTATCATCAATCATTTTCTTTCACGCCCAGTATAGTTCCCGGGGGTGGGAGACTTTGAAGACATAAAGAAAGTATATGACTACTGCACCCTCGGGTAAGTCGAATACGGTTACTATTTTAGGTTGTGCATGAGGGTGAACACATCATCCTGTAAAACAAAAACTCTCAGAAACCACAGCTGCAGAAGCATATGAATGCGTGATGCAGGTTTCATGCAAGGGGACCAGCTTAGGTGGTGTCCCCATGCCCCATTGGGAGCGTTAGGAAAATGATGATGGTGAGGATGATGATAATGATGTTGATTATGTTGATGATGATGATGTTGATGATGTTGATGATGATGATGATGTTGATGATGATGATGTTGATGATAATGATGATGTTGATGATGTTGATGATGATGATGTTGATGATGTTGATGATGATTATTATGATGATGTTGATGATGATGATGATGATGTTGATGATTGTTATGGGCTCGGGACCCCAGTATGGTATGGGTGCTTCGATGACTCCTAGTCTGTTGAGGATGACCAAGTTGTTATCTGCGTATTCTGTTTCTAGAGTCGAGGTCCTTCGGGTTCTTATCGCTTTTGTAGGATTCCGTAATACTGTTCGTTGGTATCGATTTTGTCTGCTTAACCCGTGTGATGCATTATCTGCTGAACATGTTTCATATTAAATATTCGATCATTGACTGACCTGTATTAGTCTCTTGTCTTATTGATTATATTAGCAGTGTGAGATGCAGTGTGTTAAGACATTAATCATCACTGGTCATGATTAGTTGAAGATAAACAGCATTTAACTCAACTCCGAATACTTCAGTTGATAAGACCGTGATTTTGACGACTCAAAATATTTAATTAATATTTTCATTCCATGAGCAGACACCAACTACATGGGAACAAAAGTCACATCACATTCATGTACGATCTGTAAGAGTTCTCATTATTTCATTAACATATATTCATCAATCTCTATCTAGAGTTCTGGTTAGAGGTCAGTTCCTTTTAACGGCCAATGTCCTTTGGCATAAATTCAGAGGCTAACTAGACTTACTCCCGTCGCTAGTTTATACAATAGCCTTTTGCACTAGACTTAATTATCCTGCTAGTTTTGTAATACACTTCTTACGCTAGGCTTACGTCTACTGCTAGTCGTCTAATGTCCATTACACTAGGCTTACGCTTGCCGCTAGCTGTATAATATCTATCTATACTAGTCTTACACTGTTGCTAGTACCATAATGTTCCTTTGGCATACCATGCCTGGCTAATCTGCCATAATTATGCAAACTGCGTTAGTAACAATACGACTTACGTTTTATTCACGAAATACACTGCTCAATTGGCTTTCCAGCCACACAATTAATAAGTGGACGACGCCACACACTTTCTAAGTGGTTATACCACACAATATAAGTGGCAATGGCCACATATCTGAAACACACTGCCGTTCGGGTCAAAACCCACAAGTCGAATGACGTTACAAAGACATACGCGTCATGCATAGTGATATGCATACTATGTCGTTACTATATTCAATTGCGATGTTCCATGGTGCAGCAATTCGAGTGTGATCAAAACTCAAATGCCTGCACACATGCAACAATCATCGACATCGGTCGATGAGATATATCTCTATTCGTTTGAGGTGTTCCATGATACAGTCATTCGGATCGAGCTCAAATCCAAATGCCTGTAAGCATGAAACAATCCTCAACATCATTCCCCCTCACTTCCAAACGTGACACTTGTGGCACGGATGATAGTGGTGGAGAAGACGTTCGTCTCCCGAATATATTAATATTAGTACTACTTACTTATAACTATCATACTCATTAAGTAGACATAATAAATTTCATAACAATAATAACAATACTTCTCAAAACGGTAACTAAAGAGTTAATTCGTTTTCTTCTCAGAGAAGTTGCGAGATAGAAGATCCGCCAAGTTATTGTCTGATCCAGCAATAGGCAGAATCGTAAACGAAAATTCTTGAATCAACAGGTACCATCGATGTATTCTAGAGTTACGCATTGTTCTAGATGTTATATACGTCAGAGGACTGTGGTCTGTCATGATAAAAAAGTGAGTGCCGATGAGATATCTTGATAGCTTCTCTATGCACCAGACCATCGACAGGAGCTCACGTTCACCTGTCGCATACTTCTGTTCAGCCGAAGTGAGTTTCCTTGACACATAGAAACATGGATGGAGTGTATCCTTGTAACATTGCAGTAAGCAGCCACCCATGGAGTAACTCGAGGCATCTGATTGGAGTATGAATGGGATACGTATATTCGGTAATAACAAAATCGGTGCATTACTAAATAATTTCTCAATTGTTACTAAAGCGCTTTCGCAATCTTGGTCCCAACATACCTTATTAGGACTACCTTTGGTCAACAATGCGGACAAAGGTGTAGATAGTTGTGCGAAATGCGGGATGAACTTATGGTAATAGTTAATCAAGCCTAAAAGGCTTCTAACTTGTTTCTTAGTAGAAGGGGTAGAAATCTCTAGAATTCTTTTGACTGTATTGTCGTCAGGATACAGTTTGTGGTTACCTATGCGGTGACCAAGAAAAGAAATTTCCTGACAACCTATTTTGACCTTTGAAGGTCGCACAGTCAAACCATGCATACGTAAAAAGTATGTAGAAGAGAAGTTAAACCATCAATATGGTCTTCCCACGAGTCATGAAATAGGCAGATGTCATCAATGTACGTGATGACATCTTTACGATCGCCAAGAAGGCGGCGCATCATGCGTACAAACGTCGCTGGTGCATTCACTAAACCAAAACACATGTAATTCCATTGGTAGAGACCAAAAGGAGTTGTGAAAGCTGTGTAAGGTTTGGCGTTTTCGGCAAGAGGAATTTGCCAGTAGCCTTTAGAAAGATCTAGTTTGCTAAAGAAAGTAGCATTAGATAATTCTGACAAAAGATCTTCTAAAAGTGGCATAGGCTCACCGTCTGTGATTGTAATTTTGTTCAATCGCCTAAAGTCAATACAAATACGTAAAGAATCATCCTTCTTCTTAACAATCACCATTGGGAATGCATATGGTGATTCCGAAGGAGATATTACACCTAAATGTATCATCTCTTTTAACTCTTTCTCTACCCTATCTTTATGGTGTAAAGAAATAGGATAGGGTCTAAGTTTGATAGGTTTATAATCAGTAAGAGTGATGTCATGGGATATAAGCGATGTCTGACCTGGAAGGTCAGTGAGGACATCTTTGAAAGAAATAAGAATATCCCGAACTTGATCTTGTTGTGAAGAAGATAGTGAAGAAGAAATAGTCACGTCCTTCCAAGATTCCGATGATTGCAAAGAAGGTAATTGGAATTGTAAAGGGATAGACGACGTGGTATCTTCCTCATGGACAACTGCAAAAGAAGCAGTATGATGTGAAGAATCATCAATAGAGTTAATGACAGGAATTAATTCCTGTGGTCTTTCAACTGCTAATTTTAGCATGTTGACATGGAAGGTTTTGATTTTCCCTCTAACGTTCACAGAATAGTCAACATCTGTGACTTGTTTGATAATATCAAATGGACCTTGCCATGATATTAGTAATTTGTTATCGTTATGAGGTAGCAATAACCAAACTTTTTCACCTGGTTTGAAGGATCTTAATATTCTCTTTTGGTTATGTAATAGTCTTGATCGTTGAGTAGCTGATTTTATACTCTGGAATGCATAAGTGCACGCATCAATGATTCGTTGTCGGAGATCAATAACCAACTCGTAGCTGTTTCGAGTGGCTGTATCAATTGATGCTCCAACCAACAAATCCTTGAGTATCATCATTGGTCCGCGAGGATTCGAACCATAAACCAATTCGAACGGAGACCATCCCGTGCTTTCGTGAGGTACTTCACGAAAAGCGAATAGGGCCGCCGGGAGAAGCCGGTCCCATTCCCGAGGGCATTCCTCAGTTATCTTAGATAACATCTGTTTTAGAGTGCTATTATAGCGCTCGCACACACCGTTTGATTGGGGCCTATAGGCACTACAAAACGAGTGGTGAACAGATAACATGGATTCTAAATCCCTCATAATGTTGGACGTAAATTGTGATCCTTGATCTGACAAAATGTCCTCCGGAAAACCGATTCGACAAAATATCGAAAACAGTGCATCAGACACAGATGCAGTCGTGATGGTTTTCAACGGTATGGCTTCTGGTCAACGCGTGCAAAGATCTACGCAAGTTAAAATATAACGAAATCCATTATTTGAAGTAATTGATAAAGGACCCACTATATCAACTGCGATCTTTTTGAAAGGTCTTTCAGGCACGTCTGTAATTTGTAAGGGTGTCGTATGGAACCTGCCCTTACGTGCTATACCTTGGCATGTCGTACATGATTTGCAGTATAACTTTGTATCTTTATTAACCCTAGGCCAATAAAATTGTGACGTAACACGAAACAATGTTCTTTTGATCCCCATATGACCTGCCATAGGGGAGTCATGACCTGTTTGTAAGACCAATGGTCTATATTCCTTAGGTACTATCACTTGATGTCTAACTGTTTTACCATCATCAAAATATCTAGTGAGTATTGATTTCTTTATCTTGAACCACTGTTTAGCCACTCCTGTGTATTTAATCGTTTTTTGTTCTGCTCGGCTAAACAATCCTTGTAATGTTGGGTCACTCTTCTGTTTTTCTGCAAAAACAGAAGGTGTAACAGTGCCAACTTGAGACATAATTGTATCTATTATAGGAAGAGGTGGTGTAGCCATGTCCGTAGCTAACTGTTGTGCTCTCGTTACAACAGCATTCGCCACCTGTGGGTGAGATTCAACCCACATTGCAATCTCCTCAGGAGTGCAATCCTTAACTCCTGGTATGTTTCCTATTATAATTTCAGTAATGGCTGCTCTCAAACCGCAGGCATAAACAGTGCCTGTGTAAAAAGGAGTATCAATGTATACTCGTGCCACAGGGAAAGTTTCTATATTCCCACCAAATGTGACACACTTAACTGATTTGCCTGTAAAAGCAGAAGGCTCGATAAGCGAGTGCTTTATGCCTATCGTTGAGGACCCAGTGTCACGCAAAACTCTCACTACCTTGCCCTCCAATATTCCTGGATGAAATGTAAGATAACCGACATTTACACATGCCGACATTGTAGGCATACAATGACCACAATCCAGTGTAATTGTAGACTTTAATCTGTTTTTCGATTGACACTCATAACTTGTATCATTCATTACCATACATGCGTTCGCATGATCATTATCATCATTACCTTTCTCCTTTTTGACACTGCAATTATTTGCATGTCTATGTTTACTTTTGTCTCTCGACGGAGATCTGGCATTACCTTTGTTATTATTGACTGACTTTTTATTGCTATAATAAAAATCAGTAGAGTCATCCTTCCTGGCATCTCTACCATAAGTTGATCTCTGTTTATAGTATCCTTTATGATGTGAATCATCATAATCCCTGCCTCTGTGATACCCACGATCATGAGGTGAATATCCTCTATAACCTCGTCGATATGAATTCGAAGGAGAGCGATGACGACGGAAGTTATAAAAACCTCTGTCGGATTGATAATAATCTGAACGACAACGTCCATCAAAGCTCTTCGATCGAGGTCTGTGATCGTGGTGTGCCGCGCACACAGTAGGATCTCGAATAGACGATCTATGAAGATCTTTATTCTGATGTGCGGTTTGATATTGTCTTTCGAGTTTTTCATACTCATCGATAGAATTAGGATGTCTTTCCTGTAAAAATGCTTCTAATTCAGTACTGCATGCGGATAAAACTTTATCCCGCAGCATGAGATCTATAACACCTTCATATGTTTTATTAATACCCGAACGATCAATCCATCTGCTAAAAAATGTTTAATAGATGCAATGAATTCGCCAAAATCTGCATCCTTACTTGGCTTCGCCGCATGAAAACGATCTCTGAATCCAGACTCAGTTAACTGGAAACGTCTTAGTAATTCCTCTTTTACGACTTCGAAATCGTTTCTACTCTTTTCTTCAAGACTCATGAAACATTTAAGTGAGTCACCAGTCAAAAAATCAAGTAAAAGACTGCTCATTCTTTCCTTGGGTATGTTCAGAGCTGTGACCTTGATGATGA